>CM034156.1:631462503-631682891 GCA_019776745.2 Taxus chinensis | reverse complement strand
GATGCTCATCGGGATGCTGACTTCCCATCCCCATTGAACTTGGGAATGTTCTTACGTGATCCACGTGGTAACTCATGCAATGGGGAGTCAAAGTAAGAGGACCAATGACTTGCAACCCCAAGGCACAGGTTTGAACCGCCATCCTTCTGAAAAGAGTGCGTATAGGGATCCGGGTATCAGACAAGAGTAGTGCACGACAAGTTTGCAGATGTTTCCCGTTCTTCAGGGATCCGATTTCTCCGAACAGGTGAAGAACTTCTGGCTCGGTTAGAGACAACGCTGTTGGGAGAAAGGCTGAAATTGTGCTGTTGCAGCAACTCAAAAAGTGGATCAATTTCACCTTGAGCTCGGCGGGACCGAGTGAAGATCCTCCTGGCCAGCTTGAACCGAAAGGAGATCTTTATTAAAAATAAGGCAAATATGGAGTCGCCAGACACCGAGAGGATAAGCTTTGTACTATTGATCTGTAGGTCCCCAGCGGAGTCGCCAAAAACTGTTGGTTGGATATTTTGTCAAACCAAAATATGAGGTTCAACCACAGTACATGAGATTTAATCCCTCCTCAAAGACAGGTGAGGCTGCCTGTTTATTGCTAATCTAAAACACAGTAAATAATATATACAATATTCACACTAATCTAACCATTGGGGGTTGGGATGAAATCCCGAAATCCACATTCACACGATTCAAGGATATTGCTTTCGTACGTGAAATAGGTTAGAAACTATTACAGTGAAGAAGCACGGTAGAAAAGAAATGGGAGAAACGTATTTTCTTTCGAGTAAACACAGAGCACGAAATAATCATACGAGTTTTAGATCACAAATATAGTGTCCGAGATAATTAGAAACACTGAGATTTTATGCAAAGAATAGCTCTAAGATCATGAACGTAAGAACAATATCTTAAATAAGATATATTTCACAACACAAAGTCTGCAAAACAATATCAACTTCTATTCTTCAAAATGATTGAAAGAAAACACAAAGTTTTTCTCCTTTCCAATAGCCTCTTAATGCTCAAAAAATTCTCGACCTTTTAGAATGCACAAGCATCCCTTTTTTATAACGAAAGAAGCTAGAGTTTAAACAGAACGGATCCTGAAAAGTAGCATGCTAACTAGAGTTTCAGCTTTGCATGATTCTCACGCAGGAGATCAAGTCGAAGTCTGAATTAAAAATATGATAAAATGGAAATAAAATATGTGTCATTCTAAAAATAGAAATGACATGAGACGCTGGAGCTCAATCCGAGTCATCATCTTTTGATTCTTCTCCTTTCTCTTCCTCCAGCTGAGACTGTTTGTTCCGGAACTCCTGGAACTTCCGAATAATGCCTTGCATTTCGTTTTCCTCAGGTGCAGTGGAAAGATCATTCCACATTTCGCAGGTCTCATGGATATCACTGGCACCGCCGGGAAGCTTTTTCAACCTCTTGCTGAGCTTTCTTAAGGCCTCCAACGTATGCTCAATTCTCACAAACTGACCAATGACTTCAAGGTCGAATCCATCTACAGGTTCATGCTGAATAATCTCTTGAACTTGTTTGAAGAGATCATCTGCTGATAGGGCACTTGATTTCCCAACCGACATCTTTGGACAAATCTTTAGCAATTCTTCCTCCAGATCACTTTTCCCATCGATCAATTTATCCCTTGATTCCCTCAACTTGCTGCAGGCTTCGTTGAGAATCTTTACTCTGAACTTGATGCCCTTGATCAGCTGAAAGTGTTTATCTGTATGTGGAAGAATTGCTTCTTCTACCAAGAGATGTGCTGGTATTTGCTTCAGCACTTGGAGAGCCTCACAAGTCAAATCAAGCTGTCCAAGTTCTTCAGTGAATTCCTCATCCATCTTCTCTCCTTCCTTCTGAATCTCTGCCAAGGACTGATGAACTTTCACCACGTCTTGAATTACTTCCTTCCCTTGTTGGAGCAACTTTTGGATCCATTCATTAACCACTCTTCCTTTTCTGGTAATCTTCTCAATCGTAGGCACCGATGAGAAATCGAATCCGGCAGAAGCAGAAGCAGATGGTATGGATTCCAGGGGTGTTGAGAGTTTAATCAAAACCTCTGTCAACTGCTCCACTTTTTTCTTAAACTCATCTCTGCTGATCTTTGTTTCTTTCAACTTTTGGCACAGCACGTCTATGGAAGCCCGTGCATCTTGTTGCGCTCCTTCTGTTGTTACTTTCCCTAGAGCCACCTTGGTGATCTGATAATCAGCAGCTGTTACAAACATCATCCCTAGTTTTGTCAGCTGAGGGAGTGGCGATCTCTGCGAACTTATCTCCTGAAGCATCTACCAAAACTCTTGAAACTGTTTTGGGTTTCTTGGCTGATCTCGCAGTAGAAACCTTGAGTGAGCTAAAATCAAGGGGTGGTAGGGGTACAATCACCTTCCTCTTCCTGGGAGTTTGCTCAAGTAACCATTGTGGAGTATCAGAAGGAACTGCTGATGTTGTAGTAACTAGTAATCTACTCTCAAGAGGAGAAGATTCTACTATTGGAGGGGGAACAGTAGTCAACGTGGTAGTAGGTGCAACAAAGAGAGGCACAGGTTGTGGCGAGCTGGTAATTATTTGGGTTCCAGTAGAGAGGGGAGAGAGACCAGAGAAAATGCCTGCCATACTTGAAGAAGTGAATGGGGATTGAGGAGATTGGAGTGGTTGTTGAGGGGCAGGCACAGATTCAGACTCCAAACCCTGGGTTGCAAGAGACAAAGTTTCTTTGGTCTGACTATCAACAGATGATGGAATCAAGATTTGACTTCCTTCCTCTTCCACATTAATTTCTTCTTTTTCTGGTGACGTTGGTGATTCTGGCACAACCACCGTTTCAGCTGGAGAAACAATTGAAGAGATTTGTCTTTCTTTCCTCCTCCTAGGAATCCTGATTTTTATAGGCCCCCCAGAAGATTCTTTGCCCTTTTCCTGTTGGGAGGGCCCCACCTCTAAAGCAGCCAATTTGGGAAACTTGTCATCATTGAAATTCATCCCCTAAGAAGAAAGCCATTTCTTCGTACGAGCCAAAATTAGGGCTGACCTATCGGTGATAGAGGCTTTCTCAGTAACTGACCAATCAATAGGTGGAAAAATGTATCGATCTTCGTTAAGCCCATCATAGGACATATCCAACACACTTTCATTATCTGCAGTGCCATCTGGCAAATCAGAAAGCCCCAGTGTCTGAATTTCATCAATAGTAAGCCTACTATTATCCTTTCTGCGTATCGCAACTTCGTCCCGCAGATCAATCCAGATGTCCTCAATATCAGGCCTGTGCAGATGTTGAGCTCCATAGGCCCGAAGCACTCCTCGGATGTCAAAACCATCCCGAGATTTCATATGCTTCTTTAATTTCTCCTGAAGTTCACATTCGGCATTTTTGGCCTTAGCCGCTGTCGAGCAAGTATATCTCCCAATAGAAATTGGGAAGGATACTGCTGCCTTGTGCTTGCTCTGTTGGAACTTGTGGAAATCCAACAATTGTCTGACCAATTCCAACAAAATTAATCTATCCCCAGGATAGCGAGGCAGACGGAAAGGCTCGCCTGCATACATCACTGTTCGAATGTATGTAAACTTCCTAAACTGTAGGAAGATACATCCCCATTTAGATACCTCGGCCCAAGCCTCATCGGAGACTCTTGTTTTTCTCAATCCCGGGTTCAGTCTGCAGATGTTCTCATAGAAAAAGGCATCATTAACCCTTCTAAACTGATCCTTAGACCCCTTCTTCGTTATTTGCGGAAAATGCTTGTAGATTGGGTTTGTGATCCTGCTGCCTTTTGTATCGAGCCCGGGATAGTTCCTCATCCCGGCTGCCGCATAGGCCACATACGAGAACATGTAAAATTTTCCCGTCGACAAGACCGTCGTCATTTGGGCATCAATCTCATCACTGATCAAGGTTACCCAGTCAATCCCTTGCTTATTCTTCTTGATGGTGACCATGAACTGGTACATCCATCTGTGAAATAGATTTGACTCTGGTAAACCAAATGCCCGGCTAAGAAGTGTGATGATATCATTTATCTCTTGTATAAAGTCACACCTAGGAATAGTCCTAGGAAATCGGGATACCGCTGGCTTAGCTTTAGCCAGGAACTTCTTGTTAACATCTCTTATACAATTCTCCTGGTTAGTGTCCCAGGTTTTCTGGGCTGACTTCATATTCAAATTCCCATACTCCTCGAAATTGGGTAATTTCAGGAGGTCATCAAGATAAATCCCATCTAGCTTGATCACTACTTCTCCTGCTGGGTTCCTAACGGAACGAGAAGCAGAGTCGTAGTTAGAGGCACAGGCCAGAATGAACTCTGGACATTGGGCCGATAGAGGAAAGCCTGCTGCCAAAGGTAAGCCACTGTTTGCTAAAGAGGTCATCCATTCAGTTTGACTGGGACTTTTCACCCTGTTCCAAAAATCGTCCATGTCAACATTACCGAATTCGGTATCCCGAATATCGTAATTACAGTCAACATATGACGGGGATTCTGGTTTCTTAAACTTATATTTCATCCTGCTTGATTTCTCGGTCTTCTCTTGTGATGGACCGGGGTCTGTCATGAAGAAAATCGGATGAAGAGATGCTCGGAAAACCCTGGTGATGCTATGCACGCTGAAATACCCGATTGAAGGTATGTGACGGAAGATAAAAAGAACCCGACAGGCTGAAGGTGTCGGAACTTTGGAGGAACCCGACACGCACTGCCTTTGACAGAACTTCGACGGAACCCGACACTTAGTGTTACTGGCGGAACCTTTTGAGAACCCGGTACCCACTGTTGAGATCGGAATATTGAGGAACCCCGAACTTCGAGCTCTCTCTGTACTTTGGGCAGATTAAGGAAAGCATGCAAAACAGCTTCCGAAGTCCGGGTAGCACAAAAAGAATTTCTCCTTTGAGTTTTTGCATATAAAACCTTTTTTCTTTGATAATATTCCAAATATCATGCAAACAATTGTAATTCAAAAGGAACAGTACCAACTGATATTTGCAAGAAGAAAATAAACCCTAGAAAACCCCAAAACGCTTTCGAAAATGATTCAGAGGAAATAAGGAAGAAAAATCTTCAACAATCGGCAAGGAAGTACACGGAAAACGTTTCTTAAATCAAGAACAAAGGAGGAACGATTAATACCTTCCAATCGAGACAGGTGAAAATGAAAACAATCGATCCAGTATGATAACGCGAGCTTGCGGGTTTTGGGAGCAGGAGAACATGCGCAAAAATCCACGGTGTAAAATTAAGAACGGTGAAAATGACGTGTAAAAACCGCATATTTATAAGAAAACCAATAATAAATACACATCAGCTCCGCACGTGCCAACGCACCGACCGCTTAGCATGTGCCACGTCAGCATGTTGGAGGAGTTCGGAAACCCGATGGGAAAAGATTTGGTGTATTTCGGGTTTTGAGCGTCGGAAAACATGGAACACAAAACATGTCTAGAAACACGAATGTTCCGATGTGTTAAACTTCCGAAAACCCGATTTACAAAGGATTTTCTTAATACTTGGCGGGTTTCGGGAATCGGAGAACATGCCATATAAAACATGTTTTGTAACACGAATGTTCCGATGCCTTAAGCTTCCGAAAACCCGATTTGAAAGGACTTGCTCAATATAAAGCGGGATTCGGGAATCGGAAATCAAGCAACACAAAGCATGTTTTAACTCATGAATATTCCGATGCATGAGATATCCGAAAACCCGATTTACTCATAAAGAGGTCATAACTCAAAAGTGTTAAGAAAATTTTGTAGGGGTTATCCAACCATTTCGTCGTTAACTCAAAATGGGGATAACAGAGACATACCCAATCATCTTATATAAAAAGGACTTTAGGTCCTCATTTGATATATTTGGGAAATATATCAAAGGTGTGTAAATCAAGTGATTTGGTTTTACCCTTGGTAAATAGGGATTCAAAGAAGGAGGTGATCTTACTGGATATAAAATAATTTATCTAAAGTAAAAGGTTATTTTCAAAGTGGTTTTTACCCTATTGGGGTTTTCCACTATAAACATTGTGTCACCTGTGTTATTTATTTCCTGTAAGTATTTTCTTTATTTACTTATGTTATGATGTAATCTTTATTTAAATATTTATTGTAACATTATGTAATATGTAAGTTGATTAAATCCATATTTATTATAATCCTCAAATTCTAACACTATGTTAGTCATAATATAACTCACTCCGATATCCCAATCAATAACAAGATTGAATAACAATGTCTCTTAAATAGGTGGAGATGCATCAATTGATAGAGAATGCCACGTTATTAGCTCAAAATGTTGATTGTTGTGCTTTCTCGATCTCTTCAATTCTTCATCGAAACCAATACATTTCTCGATATGGGAAAAATAACCAACATTGATCTACAACGTGTCTATTTCTAGAGCTTTACACATAAATTCACGTAGTTTTGGGGTCCTCTTAGGTTTTCTTCTTGTTATCCAATTTTGTGCACATGGAAAATTGGAAAATGGAGTCCTATTTTGACCAAATTATGACACCGGTCCCAAGGGCCCATTTCTGATCATCATGGGATAACATGATTAAAATAATTAATGAATTGCATAGGTGAGCTCACCTAACATTGAACGGGGTAAAATCGAAGGCAACTCAGGGTCAACTAAGTTACCAACTCGGTTAGGGTGCTCGGTGTGTAGCTCGACGATAGGAAGGGGTTGGCCATTTTTATGAAAATATAACAAGAAAATGTCGATTATTTCATCATCTCGGAAGGTAACTTGGGCTAGGTGGAGTCGCTTCAATACATAACTTATCTCAGTTGAGAACTTGGTCATTTATCATTAGAGTTCAATTTTACAGGCTCGATCCATATTACTCAGTGAAGCATCAAAAATTACAAAAGGCTCGGTTGAACTGATATCATATAAGACCAATCCATGACCGTATGCATGCAGCTGATCTCAAGAAAATTTGAGCTCGAGAGCTAGGTTGTTCGGTGGCGCACTCAATGAAATGAGGCAAAGGCCATCTTGTATAAATAGCACAATGAAGACTTGGGAATGACTCTGTCGAGTTGCGATTTCACTAGAAATAGAGGCTAAGGCCGAGCCATGACCATGTGAAAACTCGCTCAATAGAGCAAAGCCAAAGGTGGAAATGTAGGATTAATTTCTAATTGAGTGGGTAGAATGGTGCAAAAATTGCCCACTCTAGTCCATGTGGTATGCCAGGCCCGCCGATACGTCACCACATGAGTCGGAGTGATGTTAGAGTGGTTAATGACCAAGTAGTGGTGATGATCCATCATGTAAACAATTAAATCGGGGCACAACTAAGTTATCTTCCCGAGGAGGTGAGTTCAGGGTCGAGCTATTTTTGGGAGCTCAATTTTCCATGGAAACATCAGTTGTGCATCTCATCATAGGATCAATTTGGGAGAGAAAAGGGATTTGAGTTGCAAGCTCAAATTGAATAGGTGAGTGGTAATGAAATAAGTGAGCTAGTCTGATCGAATCATAAGAGCTCATCATCGATGAAGACGGTGAAGTTTCATGTTGAATGAGAAATGAAGAGTTAATGAATAACTCATGGCATCGAGTTTAGGGGAGTTGTTCATGGAAGTGAGTGAGTTGTGATTGTTTTTATAAGAGTAGAACTCCATGAAACATTGAAACAAAGTTGATCCAGGATGAGAATCTAAGAATTTCATTGTGAAGAGCTTAGAATGTCGAGCCAGGGCCACACAAAATTTTTGGAGAAAATATAAGTTGTAGCCCAATTCAGGATGCAAAAGATGGCATGCCATGAGATGGTGATTCCTCACACTAAGTGAAAAAATGGAAATTAGTGGTCATCTGGCCAAAACGGCACATGGCCAAATGATGTTGAAATCCCACACTATCTCGCATGTGGAAAATAAGGTGACCATTTCCAAGGGAAATAGTGAGATGGAAAGCCATCGTAAGAATTATGAGCGTGGGAGAAGGTTTTGTTTACTACCAAGAGTGGAATTTCAATGATGGTAATCCAAGTTGGCAATCCCACGCTCAGAAACATTAACAGAAGAGTCTGGGTCTATTGTCATAACATTGGGTGAGTCACTAGGAATGTCGAACCACATTAGAGTGATTAACAAGAGCATGCTCATGTAGAGGATGATTTATTAGTTGAATCATCTAGTACATGCATAACACCTCAGAAGTAGAGCTCGATCAATGATTGAGTTAATAAGAAAATCAGTTGGAGACCCAGTCGAGGCATTGAGCCCTCAATACAATGTAAGATGGAAATAAGAGATTATCATATTAGAGAAGTTTGGTCAGTCTTGGTATTAATGAATAGGTAATGGCATCAATTTCAGGGTGAATCCATAGAAATCATAGAATAGATTTAGTGTAAATCTTCGTAGGCCAACTCACAGAAAAACTCAGTCCGAGCCAAGATAATACTCATGTGAAGGTTTCGATGTGAGATAGAGAGGCCAAATCACCTTACTAGATAGGCAAGCTCACAGTCTAGACAAATTACAAATATAACTCGACAATATGAAATGATGTCGAATCAGAGAATTTTTGAGTGTAGGATAGCTTGAAATACTCAGTTCATAGCTCAAATGGCTCAAAAGGGTCATCCAGCTTCATAATGGTGAGGAGTTCATGGGAATGAGGTAGAATGTAAAAAATGAAAGAGGCTGAGATGGCATGTATGAGCCCAAAAGATCATGCAGGAGGGCTTGGTGGTTTGGGGAAATCAATGAAGCTCAGCCAATTATGAATGGGTGAGCTACTTATTCGATGGGATTGCATGATGGCTAGTTAATTTGAGGTTAGATTACATTGGTGCTGAGTTAGAATCACGTACGTCAGACATATGGTTGAGGATTCAACTAAGTGGCTCTGCCAGTGCGAGGTGGTTCAGGTTGAAGGGTTCACTCGATTGAGCATGTCAAATAAGATCTGGGGTAGCTCTCTGAACTGATTAGGGGAGGCCTACTCGATCTCTCTAACTCATGGAATGTCTTGTGCACTCGGTGAAGAATACGGTGGGTGGCCAAATATTTTCAACGTGCTCGAAGTATAGGACACTATTCGAGCTTGGTATTGAATGAAGAGCGACTCTACTGTGTGAACATGGTGAGCTAATTTGTACATGATCGATATGGAATTGACATAATAGACATCTCACTAGAGCATATTTAGAAACTTGCAAGACAAATGAAGCTCGACAGTCAAGTAGTGCCAAGTAACTCAGCTCGTTGTGAGGTATTATGATGGAGGGGGCTCGGTAGTGAGTTCGTGCGCTAAATATGGAGTCTGGATTTTAATATTAGTGAGAGCGCTCAATGAAAATGAGCTTGATGAAAAGGAGTAGCAACTCGTTAGCTCGTCCATCAATATAATGGCAACTCGGGGCTCAAAATGAGTAGCTCGTGGAGTTAGGTCACACGATGGAGCATTAAGAGCTTGATTCAGTGAAATACAAAAGAGAACCAAGTTGAGCTCGGTGAAACATTAAGCTCGTAGAACAAATTGAGTGTACCCCAAGGTAAACCAACGCAATATGGAGGATCTCAAGACCAAGTAAGTGAGTTGGTTCAGCGAGCCAACCACTGAGTTGGTATTTTTCGACCGTTTCACAAGGACCCCTTCCTCTTTGATTCAAACCGGTCAACTAGGGGTCCTACACTTAAATAGTAATTAAATTAATATTTTTATTTAAATATTTTTATAATAATATTTATTATTATTATTTAAATATGTTATTTAAATATTCTTTTAATTAATTGGGAAGACTAGGTCAATTGGGCATTAATGGCACATGATGGAAGCTTCTCAAATTGGTTCAACCAATTGAATAAATGAACCATCATATACCTATTGACCAAAATAAGCTCACACTTATTTTTGGTCAACTAACACCATTTTCCCCCTTTTGGTGCTTCAATATGAAATTTTTATATATTTTAAGCACTTAAGGTCCCCTGAAAGCATTTCCATCAGATAGGAAATTTCTTCCCCTTTCCTAGAAATATAAAATAAGTCCTTCTAACTCCTCATATTTTGCAAATGGTGGGCCGACGGGCCTGGGAAGGATATTTTGCCAAATGTGGGCCAACGGGCCTGGGGAAGACTTTTCACCAAATGGGAAGATTGTGGACCATGGCAGGGTGGTAGGAGATATTTTGGCATTTTTGCACTTTTCACAAAAGGCAAAAGTTATAATTGTGCAGGCCCACGAGCCTCGGGAAGGATTTCTTTTGACTAAGTGGAAAATGCAGGCTCAGACATGGCCCGGGGATGAATTTTGGGAAATGAGAAAGTTACCTGGAGAGTTTGCCAAATGTAAATTTGGAAGCCATAGAAGGTGCCACATGCCTCAACAGTGCAGTAACTTCAAAGGTCAAGACCCAAGGGGTAGTCTCCAAACAAGCGCCAGGCTTTCCATGTGTCCTAGAGTCACCAAAAGGGACAGAGCCCAAGTGGTTGAATTGGCTAAGTATAAAGAGAATGTGCAGAAGCCTCCACGTGCCTCATCGGCGTAATTCCAAGGGCATAATCCAAAGCAGGAGTCCCAAATGAGTGCGGGCATCATCACATGGTCAGAGCCTCAAAAAGGGGGGGTAAACACAGCCATTGAATATTTTATTTACAATAAGGTCTGGCGGAAAATCCTCCACGTGCCTCAATCGGCACAATTTTAGAAGTTAGGTCAACCCAAAGGACAGACTCCAAAATGAGCGAGGAAGCTCATCCACATGTCTTAGGATGACAAAAAAGTTCTAAAAGTGGGCAAAAGGGATAGATACACCATTGAATCAGATAATTATAAAGGTCAGTGCCAAAAGTGGAAACCTCCACATGTCTCATCCAAATGCGTCCAACTTTAGAAGTCATAATGCAAAGGACAGGTCCCAAATTGGCTAAGTGCAGAGCTTCCACTTATGTCCCAGGTCTGACAAGTTGCTTCGTAAATGGGCAGAAATCATAGGGACCGAACCGATTAAAAGAAATTATCAGAGGGTCAGTGGAAGCCTCCACATGTCTCATCGGCACACAACTTCAAAGGGTGCAGGTCCAAAGAAGGTAGTCCCCAAATAAGCACTGGGAACCCGCCACGTGGTCCCAGAGCCTGAAAGTTGAACTGGCCCCAAATCGAGTTAAGTGATACAAGGAATGGCAGAAGCCCCCATGTGTGTTCTCATTGGCACAACTTCAAAGGTGTGACCCAAAAGGAAGTCCCCAAACTAGCACCAACCCTCACATGGTCCAGAGGTCTGAAAAGGTAAGACCGACCATTGAAAATTCCAAGCTTGGGACAAGCCGAAGGAAGCCTCCACATGCATCAACTCAGTGTAATCTTCAAAGGTAAAATCTGGAGGCAGGTCCCCAAACATGTGTGCAGCTCACCACATGGTGACCTCGTCCCGCGCAACTTCAAAGGTAAAATATGTGGAAACAGTTTCCAAATGAGTCCATGAAGGATCCACATGTCCCATCTACGCAACCTTCAAAGGTACATCCCAAATCTGGAGGTAGGTCCCAAAACTGTGCGCTAGCTCTCCATGTCTCAGGCAGAATATGGTCTGCCAACTAGGAAGGGACATAGGTAGAATACAAAGGAAATAGAGTCAGGCCCATGGAAGCCAGTGCCACGTGTCTCCTTCCACGTACGCAATTTCAAGAGTGAAAGGAAGGGGACTGAAATCTTAAGAATGCACGGGGCTGCCACATGGACCTTGCAGCCGAATAGACCCCAAACCCAAAGCACCTTCAGACAGCCATATCTTTTGACTGGAAGCTCAGAATTGAGCGAGAGAGGACATTTTGGAAAGCTCTCAGCGTCCTACTTCTCACCCACCACCATTAATGTTTCAATCCACCATTTTTGAGGTTGTCAAGTCTCTCACCTACCACCATGATGAAGAATGGGCCTCCTTTCTTGCCCAGCAAGGAACAAAACATGGGACATGGACTCTATCAGGGAATCCCATCATTGTTACAGGAAAATTTCAATCATTCTGTTGGTTGGTTAGAATTCAATGCATATCAGGGGTGGTTGAAGCAGGATTTTAATTCTTCCCTCTCTCCTTCTCTCATTCTTCTATATATTGTAAAGGAGGGGCATATTTCAAAAGGTTGGTCATCTTTTCTCTCCTACCCCCCTCTCTCTTTCTTCCTTAGGGTAGAATGTGGAGTCTAAGCCTCCTCTCTTGGCTCTGTAATGGAATTTTCTTGCCTCTTTCCCACTGATGATGTACTATGTGAACTCATGGAGCAATAAAATATATTTTGTGATGCATCTTGTCCATCCTTTGCTTATTTTATTGTCTCTTCTTACCTCTCATCATTGCAGGGTATACTGTGCATACTTCTGATGTCTATTGCAGGTTTTGGGAGCTGTGTTTAATGGGTTGAAGTGGTGTTCTGTGTGAACTTTATCTTTGGTCTGTGATGCATCTTTCCATCCTCTCCTTTGCTCACCTCTCTCAATTTCAGGCAGTTGGATTTGTGATCAGCCACTTCCTTTTTCTGGTGTATCACCACTTTAGTGTAGGTTCTATTTTTATGCATTTCTCTCTCTCCTGTCTCCTTGGAAGGTTAGATTAGGATTAGATAGTTTACCTGCACTAGAGTAGCTTGTGGCAGGTAGTTTAGGAAGAAGAAGTCAACTTTCTCTAGAGGGCCATCTCAAGTCCACAAGTCCCACAACTTGAGAGATGGTCCCATGTTATGCAGATCACACTGAATGCCCCACTCAGATCTGAGGCCATTCAGGGGGTGCTGTGATTTTGCATCAACAGTTTTTCTATCATATGCACACTCACGGTGGGATGAGGTATAAAACACCTTACCACTTCACTTCATCAGGTTTGATGTGCTCTTGGTGAAGATTTACAGCCTTTGGAGGCACTTTCAAGCACATCTGGTGACTCCATCTGGTCAAAAACCCATCCTCTGAAAGTTTGCAGACCTTCTCCCATCCATTTTCACCCATTATTCTTTCCACATCTTTCATCTTCTTCCATCCCATGAAGTTGTGCAATCATGACTTCATTCCCAACTTGGAACTCACACTTACAGCAATAACAGTGCAGTCCACCTCCAATGTATTTCACGACTCCTCCAGATCAGCATTATGATCAGATTCAAAACCATTATGCTTACCCATATGAGCAGTGTCAAAACCATTTTGGCCATGGAGCTTATCAAGAGACAAGGGTACGCATATAATGGTAATCAACTATATGGAGAATTCTGATTTATAGGAGAAGATTCAAAGAATGGAGGCACGCATGGTGCAATCAAGGGCTACAACACAAATGAAGGCATTCAGGATTGGTTGCAGGGAACCTTGTCCATGGGTCGGCCCTTTTCCAAGACATTATAGCCCATAGGAGAAGCTTGAACTTCATGGTTGAGATGCTGCCCCAACTTGCAAGTGGACTGAGGAGATAGAGGCCTATGAACTTGGTGTCAAGGAGCCTTGTCAATGGGTAAGTCCTACACCATCATCTGGTAACTTTCTCTCTCTTCCCCAAATAACACCATCTCAACCGGAGCTTCAATTCCCAAGCTTCCCATCTGCTGCCCCAAGTGTTGATTTCCCTTCTCCATCCCCTAGTCTTCCATCTCACCTCATTTCCTCTTCCCTTTTCCCTTCCACATCTCAGTCCCCTCTACAAGAGCCAAAAGTAATGCCTTCCCCTCCACCATAAACAAGGAAACAACTAGTGGAGACCCCACCCACCACTCCTCCTACTCTCCCGAGTCCATGTCAGGAAGAGACTCAAAAAACCAACCAAGAGGAAGAGCCAACAAAAGAAGAAATGATCAAAAGCTTAGTGAGCTTGGCTCTTAAATTTGGAATTGAAAATATTCCCCTGTTGGTTAAGCCCATGGAGGAGGCCGGGGTTAGACCACAAGTGGTAGAAGCTGAGGTTTATAGTAGAAGAAGAATGAGAATAAGAGGAAGAAGATCAAAAATCATGCTTTGAATGAAGTGTCCAGGCACTTTATCTAGAGGAATCTAATCAAGTAGTTAGCTGAGGGAAGAACAACCAGCTCCAAGTCCCATTGAAGAGGAGAAACTGGAGGAGATCAAATTAGAGTTGAGGCCACTTAATGAAGAAAGCATTATTGAAGATTTTTTTCTTTCATTTGAAGGGCCTGATTTGATTGATGAACCCATGACAGAGGAGGACCATACGGTTTCTAGAGGCTCCAAGTGCAGAAAGGCCATAGAAGAACCTTCAGTTCTTCCTCCCACTTCATCCCCTTCAAGCTCTGATGTCGAAGAAGAGTTTGAGCTTTCAAACTTCATGTTTGAGGATGAGGGGAACCATGGTGAGCAAATTATCTGGAGGACACCATGGAGGAGGTCGAGCACACACAGAAGGAAAATGAGAGGAAGATTATCTGTCTGACTTGGAGGAATACCTTGATGGAGAGGATCCTGAGGAGATCACATCATTTTCTCCTCCATCATCCACCTTCCAAGCACATGAGTCCTACTGCCATGAAGGAGAGCATCCAATCACAGTAGCCTGCATCTCACAACGGCCCTCTGGAACCAAGGTTGGAGGATCATGATCTTCCATGTTCTTCTCAGGAGGAGGAAGGAAAAGAGCATGAGGATCCCATCTCTTCCATACCATCCACCCAAGAAGGTCCACAGGAAGACTCCATCTTGGAGTTGAAATTCAGAACCATGGGCACATTCAAAGGACCAGACCATGCCCAATCAGGTACTTGGCTTCATTGGAGCCAAGGGAGAAGCCAAAACTAGTCATGCCCACTTTAGGGCATGAGGATGAGTATCAAAGCACCAAGGGTCACCATCAACACCTCCAGGAGTCCAATGTCAATCAGCTTGAGGAGGTATTTTTGATTGATGTTGATACCTTGATGATTTGGGTGGAAGATCGGCCTCTTATCGGTTTCTCACTCATAATAAGAGCCATGTTCAGTGCCAAATCATAAACATGGCCACATTTTTTGAGAAAGGGAAGTTATTTCTCCCTGCCTAGTAGCATGCTTTGTTTAGCTTTTCTTTGTTAGGGTTAGTGTAGGAGTAGGAGTAGATTTGGTTTCTGCATTCTCAGCAGAATGAAGTTTTATTTTGTACACTCTGCATGTTGCCACAGTGGTACCATGTATGATTTTTAGTTTTAGTACATAGTTTGTTGTGGTGTTTTGTTGCTCAAGGGTTGTATGCATAGCAATTCTAGTGTACCTCAAGTTGTCAGTCCAGACAGTAGGTGAATTTTTAGGTCATGTGAAATCTCATAAACCTCATTAAATTTTCTTATGAAAATTGAGAGTCAGAAATCAAGGTTTTCTTATGGGTTACCAAGTGCAAGCAATCAAGCTCACGGTTTTAGGGACAAGATCAATATCAGACTATCATTCGTGACTCCATGCCCAATGGATACTTCAAGGCCACTGATCATTTCATCTAGCAGGAAGGTGATCCCCATGAGTCACCAAATTGTTGACCAAAATAAGCTCACACTTATTTTTGGTCAAACACCATTTTCCTCCTTTTGGTGATTCAATTTGAATTTTTATATATTTCAAGTCACTTAAGGTCCCCTGAAAGCATTTCAATCAGATAGGAAGTTTCTTCCCCTTTTCAGAAATATAAATAAGTCCTTCTAACTCCTCATATTTTGCAAATGGAGGGCAGAGCGGCCTAGGAAGTATATTTTGCCAAATGCAGGGCCGAAGCAGGCCTAAGGAAGACTTTTCACCAAATGGGAAGATTGCGGATCGATAGGGTGGTGGGAGATATTTTGGCATTTTTGCACTTTTCACAAAAGGAAAAAGTTATAATTGCAGGCCCGCAAGCCTGGGAAGGATTTCTTTTGCTAAGTGGAAAATGCAAGCTGGTGGTCCTAAAAGGATACCTTTTGGGAAATGTAAATTACAAGAGTACAATAAGGGTTTTTGTACGAAGCCTCCATGTATCAATAGCACACCTTCAGGGGTTAGAACCAAAGGGGCAGGTCTCCAAACAAGTGCCAGGATAACCACATGTCAGAGTCAAGAAAAGGTCAAAGTTGATCGTTGAATCAGGTCTAAGTATCAGAAGAGCTGGTGGAAGCCTCCACATGCCTCATCGACGCAATTACAAGGACATAATCCAAAGCTAAATGAGTGACATCCCTCCAAATTGGTCAAAGCCTCAAGGAAGTTAAATTGTCGTTGAAAAGTCTAAGGCCTCCCACATGTCATCATCGGCGCAACTTTAAAGGTGCGACCCAAAGCGAAGGGTCTCAAATGAGCACTAGCTCTCCATGTGTCCTAGGTCCAACAAAAGTCAAATGGACAGTAGGCCCGAATCAGCTAAGTATAGAAGGCAGTAGAGGAAATCCTCCACATGTCTCATCATAAATTTAGAGTTATCCAAAGAGGCAAGTCCCAAATGTATGTGGAGATTCCATGTGTCTAAGGTCCAACGAGTTGCTCCTAAATGGGTGAAAAAGGGACAAAGCCGGCCGATTAATTGACTAAGTATAAGAGGGTCACGCAGAAGCCTCCACATGCCTCATTAGCGTAAATTCAAAAGGCAGTAATCCAAAGAAGGATCCCTAAACTAGTGCCAACCCGCCACGTGGTCAGGTCCTGAAAGTTGAACCAGCCCCAAATCAGGTTAAGTATAAAAGGAATGGCAAAACCGGAAGCCCCCACATGTCTCATTGTCACAACTTCAAAGGTACGAACACAAAAGGCTGTCCCCAAATGAGTGCCAACCCACCATGTGGTCAGAGTCTGAAAAGGTAAGGTCACTAGCCGTTGAAAATTCCAAGCTCGAGATATGCCAAAGGAAGCCTCTACACGTCAGCTTGGTGCATCTTCAAAGTTAAAATCCATAGGCAATCGCTAAACATGCGCCAGCTCACCACATGCCTCGTCACAGTCCGACCATGTGTCTAGCCTGAATTCAAAGGTAAAATGTGGGGGTAGTTTCCAAATGAGCGTGAAACCTCCACGTGTCCAATCAGTGCAAATTCAAAAGGCGTAGCCCAAAGAGAGACCCCAAAACTTGCGCCAGCTCTCCACGTGTCTCGGGTCAGGCAGAACATCTCCGCCAATGGGAGGGACACAGGAAGAATAAAAAGGAAAAAATCAGGCCTACAGATGATGTCACATGTCATTTCGGCACCACTTCAAGAGTGAAATGAGGGGGAAAAATCTTAAGAATGCGTGGGGCTCCATGTGGATCTCGCAGGGATAGACCCCAAACCCAAAGCGCCTTCAGACGGCCATATATTTTGACTGAAAGCTCAGAATTGAGTCGAGAGAGGACGTTTTAGAAAGCTCTTGGCACTAGCTACTCACCCACCACCATTAATGTTTTGGTCCACCATTTTTGAGGTCATCAAGTCTCCCACCTACCACCATGATGAAGAATGGGCCTCCTTTCTTTCCCAGTAAGGAACAACACATGAAGGCATGGACTCTTGTCAGGGAACCCATCATTGTTATAGGTGGATTTCAATGCTTCTGGGGTGGTTAGAGTAGGTGAATTCAATGCATATCTTGGGGTGGTTGAAGCAGGATTTGAATTTTTCCCTCTCTCCTTCTCTTTTCTTCTATATATTGTAAAAGAGGGGCATATTTCAAAAGGTTGGTCATTGCTTTTCTCCTGTCCCCCCTCTCTCTTTCTTCCTTAGGGTAGAATGTGAGTCTAAGCCTCCTCTCATGGCTCTGTAATGGCATTTTCTTGCCTCTTGTCCACTGATGATGTACTATGTGAACTCTTGGAGCAATAAAATCTGTTTTTTGATGCATCTTGTCCATCCTTTACTTATTTTATCGTCTCTTCTTGCCTCTCATTGTTTCAGGGTATACTGTGCATACTTCTAATGTCTATTGCAGGTTATGGGAGTTGTGTTTAATGGGTTTGAAGTGGTGTTCTGTGTGAACTTTATTTTTGGTCTGTGATCTGTGCATCTGTCCATCCTCTCCATTGCTCACCTCTCTCCATTTCAGGCAGTTGGATTTGTGATCAGCCACTTCCTTTTCTGGTGTATCACCACTTAGTGTAGGCTCTATTTTTTCCATGTATTTCTCTCTCTCCCTATCTCCTTGGAAGGTTAGATTAGGATTAGATAAGTTTTCCTACACTAGAGTAGCTTGTGGTAGGTAGTTTAGGAAGAAGAATTTGGCTTTCTCTGGAGGGCCATCTCAAGTCCGCATAGGTCCCACAGCCTGAGAGATGGTCCAATGTTGTGCAATTACACCGAATGCCCCACTCAGATCCGAGGCCATTCAGGGTTCCTGTGATTTTACATCAATAGTACCTTTAATTTAGGAATGTAATTATGACCTTACCTCTTCTCTCTCACATATTATTCTTTAAATGTA
The DNA here is from genome assembly GCA_019776745.2 of Taxus chinensis. Lineage (NCBI taxonomy): Eukaryota > Viridiplantae > Streptophyta > Pinopsida > Cupressales > Taxaceae > Taxus > Taxus chinensis. The sequence continues at coordinate 631,664,532 of CM034156.1, read as the reverse complement.
AGTTGGAAGCTCATTCAAAAGGGTTCCAATAGGTTAGATAGTTTGGAAAGTTAGACGTCTTAGGCAAGTGCAATTTTTCAAGAGTCCTCTCTCTTCTGCAAGTTGTCCTAGTGTGTTGAGAAAACTGTCATGCCTCCTCTTCAAGACTATAATGAAAACCATTGCCTCTTTTGAATGTATGATGCATTTTGCACGTTCTTGAAGTAATAAAAATGTGTGTTTTGTGACTAATCTCAGTCCTTTCATCCTTCTATACTTCCTTGTGCCTTTTCTCATGCTTGCAGGTACATTGTGCAAGTTCACATTTCTATTGTAGGTTCTTGGAGTTTTGTGCTTATCAAGTGGTGGAGTATTACATGCAGTTGAGTTGTGGTGTCCATTCACCCTTCTTAAGTTCATATTTCTTCACTGGGAAACTGATATATTGCTCTGACTGATCAAGTTTAACAAAGGGAACGTATGTTTCTTAGTCTGTGGTATTTTGTACCCTCTCTAAGTTGTAGTAGGTGAAGTTGGCATGTGGTGCACACACCCTATTTAAATTAACCCTTCCTGAGTCTGGCAACACCCATTATTTGGTGCATCACCATCCCTAGTATAGTTTCATTTCTGCAAATCTCTTTCCCTAAAACCCCATTAAAATGTTAGCAGAGGACTAGATAGCCATTTTTATTACACTAGGAGTAGTACAACACTTAGTTTAGGAAGAGGAAGTCGGCCTTCTCCGGAGGTTCACCTCGAGCCCAAGTCCCACAGCTTGAGAGGTGATCCCATGTGTCCCAATCACACTAAACATCCTGTTCACATTTTGGTCTTTCGGAGGGTGCAGTGACTTGGCGATAACAGCTTCCTCTATTATTATTCTTCCTTCAGCTCTTCTTAGAATATACCTACACTTATCCTTGACTCCATGATTTATCACTCTTGTTTCCAATTATACAAATCCATCATTCGAACAATGGTGCTTAACAATGCAAACCTCATGGTAAGCATCATTTGTAGTATTATCATACATAAAGGATCCATCTCTAAAATCAAAAGACTCAATAGTTAAAATATTCTCACACTAAGAAATAATAGTGTTAGCAAGAACACATTGGAGAAACTATCTCTGATACTAAAATTTGATCCAAAAATGGGCTATAAAAACTGACTCAGTTTCTCCATTTCTAAATACTTATACAATTTTTTAATTTCCTAGTATTACAAGTTAAAACTGGCTTCACTGGATTTGAAATTGACATTAAATTATAAGTAATTTTATTCCATTAATCCCAAACTTTTAATAACACATATCTCCATTTTCCATATTTTATGTAAAAATTGTTCCAATAATTAAAATCAACATTAAATACTGAATTTAAACGAAGAGAAAATAATGAGAATAGAAAACAATGAAAATAAGGTTAGTAAAAAATTTCACCCCTAATGGGCTACATCTCTGGGTTCAAAAAATACTTGAATTTATCTATTACTGACATAAATACATTTTCCCATACAAATATTACATCAATAAAGAAATTTTTGGTCTATAATAAAATAAATCTACTCTGGCCTCCAGGAAATCTCTAGTTCTGATGTATAATATAGCCTTGGTAATCTCGCTCTGTAATAATGGGCTATCAATATTAGTAATGACGAGCTATCTCTCTTCACGAGGAAATGCAATCTCTCCTTACATGGGAAAAAATATCTCTCTTACAAAGGCCCCATTATCCCATTATGAGGCTTCACTTAACCCAAATTCTCCTTTATGAAGAAGGGGTTTAAAATGGCTCATATTATCCTTTTTACACAAAGCGTATCCATGCCTATGACTTAAAAAATCTTTATAAAATCCTTTAAAACCATGCTCAACCACAAGATTAGCCACTTTCCTAAGATTTCACAAAATCTTAAGCCTCTACAACACTTTACATATTACTTGTGTCCTATTTATTTTGTTTATTGGGTTGAATTTGAAGGATTAATACTATATATTTTGGCTTAAAATATCATATCCATACATGTCTTATTGGCTAAGGCAATAAATTGGGGGTGTAAGGTTAGGGGATCAACCCCCAAGTATTTTTTTAGCCATTGGAATAGGTTATTCACATTTTCCATATGAATAATAGCTTACATTTGTTGGGTGGGGTATAAGCCAAGGATTTTTATAGCCTTGTGGTAGGTGATTTACTTGTGGCTTATGCCACATCTTGCGCATTATTTTGTTGAGCTTGGTCCTACCTCACTTTTCAACTAGGTTGTGTGGTAAAATCGTGGAATAGTTATTTAATGTTTCTTATATAAGGCGCTTGACTTGGCATTGTTGGTTGGTGAGTTGAGTTGGACTCGTCAATTAACTAGGAAACTATGCATTAAAGCCACATTGGATGTTGATCTCGACCATGTTTAGAACTCATTCATGAGCTCGTTGAGTTGGTAATGTAAAACTCATTCCATATGAGTTTATTGATGTGTAAATGTGGTGACAAGGTGTCTAAGTCCCCCTCCTAATAAAAACTAGACCCTACCGACTGATGGGCCCCTAACAGGAAAATAGCATGAGCCCCATATTCATCCTATGAATACTGGAGGCAATAAACCAGACCCACTTTTTAATTAAAATGCTCTTTTCCATGTGTTGATTCCCATTGGTCCAATTTACAAGCCAAGTCAACCTGATGACATCATTAGTGTGCACCTTCTCCAATTTATCCCACCAAGACAAATCTTCTACAGGTTGTAACTCCTACAAACCAAGCTTGTTTGACCTCGTTTAAAGTTTTTTGGAAGGACCTCGATGATATATTCCATATGTAAGAAATTTCAGATAGTTTGTGGACCATCTCACCTATGGGTATCATTCTGATCAATGATACAGAGGATTATGAAGGTGGGCCACCTCCAACACCACCTTTCATTCTTGCACTTGAATTTGTAAAAACATTGAGCGTGAGATCATCACTTTCTTAAAATTCAAAAGATTGTGATCTACAGTTGAATGAGTAAAAAGAGATGAATTTATCTCTTTCCAAATTAATAATATGATTTCCACTCTAAAAGCATGTCAAGCATGGGTGAATACCATGGTAAATCCTTACTAATCCCCTAATAGGATGTGGTACCATAGGAAAGGTTGTGGTTGAACTAGATGAAAGAATTCATTAATCCAAACCCACATGGTTTGAGATTTTTGGAAAAAATATAAATGATGCATAAGGGATTCATTTCACGAATAGAAGGGGAAATAGGGTTTAATAAAACCTAATTGGTCCTGCAGATAATGGGTAGCTCCTTATAAAGAATACTCCTTGCAAAATGAGTAAGCTTGGGCTCTAAAATGGAAGCCCAGATAATAGATAATATTTTTTTCCAACATTAAGAAAAAGAGCATGATTACAACCCATATTTTATTTATCCACCATTGGAATCTTGGGAGATAGAAAATCATAACTTTTGTTGGGTGAGTAATTAAGAAAATAATTATTTGCAAACCATTTCAAGACCTTCCACTAAGGAATAGAGGAAAAATCATGATTCTGTGTGTCGTATCATTAGGAACAAATTCAAGAATGGAATGATATGATTCATAGTCACCATTAGATAAATAAAATTTAACCTTACCTTCGTCCAAGTTAGAATCTTTCAAAGATAATGGCTATATATATCATCCATTGTGTGAATCTTGTGTCTAAAAATATTGATGGCATGTACCCATAAAATCTCTTCGTGAGAAACACTATGGAAGGTAATGATAATTTATCAATACACAAAATTTTGTTTAAATTTAGCTATACAAAATAATAAAAATCCATATAAGAGTGTATGCCCTCCAATAGCATTGAAGATGATAGTTTCTAAAATTGAATTGACATAAAAACTTGAGAAACAAAAGAATTTTTTATTAGAGAAAAACTATACTTTGTTAAATAATGAAACCTTTTGGAAATAACTCCTTCCAACATATTTATAGGAATGTAAAAGTAGTGATTGATTCATTTACCACAGGAAATCTCACACTCTATGATAGTTTCATATGTTTGATAAGGGAGGATATATAGCTTTTTGATTAGATAGATTATCCATCCCACCAAACCCAATAACCTTTCATACTAGACCATAGTATAATTTTTTGCAGCATATAACTTTAAGGATGTCCACTAGTCTTAGAAAGAAAAGGAAATATTAACAATGAACATGGTTATAAATTCATAATACATTCTTAGCATTTTATTTTTTAATGTTAATAGTGATTTAACCTAAATTGGTTAATATATTTATAGACGTAATAAACAATGGTAGATTATCCTAATCAATTAGTTTCCAAAGCTAATTGTAATAATATCAGGAATAACAATTAAGCTTGATAAACAATTTCGAGTAGTAATAGATAATGAAACAAAAAAATTACAATGATAGAAAGAAGATGACTTAGTTGATCTCCTACTCTATGTGATGATCTGGGCTGATTTGGTGACTATAACAGGATGAAAATGATTTGATTTGTCTCCACCCCTAAAAATGTGTCGCAAACTACTACATAGACCAAAGTGCATGGAACAGGCCAAACCACCAAAGTGTACAAATGTTGTGGCCCTTCATGTACTTGCTTGTCCCTCTATGGTTTTTGTTTCTGATTACTACTTCTTTTTCCACTCCTATCTAGAATTTGGGCCTTTGATAATGTGTGATACTTGTTGTGTAACTAATTCAATCTTCAAAACCCTAGGTGGTGAGGAATTCATGCAAAACAAGCACTAGGTTGGTTGTGAGCACCCATATGCACTAAAGACGTCGCTACTACTGTGAAGAGGGCTCAAACCATAATCATTTTCTCTCCTAGAAATTGTTCTCTATAAGTATTGAAACAAATTGATAATCATGATCTTGTAACAATACCATTGTGCTTGCACCTTTTCCCTAGATTGACTTGGAGTGATGATATGTTCTTTTGACTTGTATATCTAAGTACATGAATGTCATAGAATGATTATGTAGAGTATATGGAGCTTAAGAGAGTCTTGGAATGGCTTTCCTTTTGCTTACTCTTAATTTATTCTCATGATGATATGGTAAAATGCACTATAGTGTGTCCCACATGGTGGTCCAAAAACGTGACACATGAAATTTCACATCAATAATTTTAGGTGCATTTGGGAAAACACCCCCCTCACACAAACCCCCCCCCCTTTAGCCAAACCCCCTCCACTTGAAGGGGGTTCAGGAGAACCCCCTTGGGTATATTTTTCCTCACATATTTTTCAAAGAGTGAATCAAGTGAATTAGGTTTAAGTGGGGTTCGGGAAAACCCCCCTTTGGGCGAATCCCTTTATGTGGAGCCTAGGTGGCACCTATGTGGCATGTTTTTTCCTTAATCCATTTGGAGGGAAACTATAGGACTAAAGATGCCACTTTACATGCCACATGTTTAGTTTTAAATAGTGAATTAAATTATGAAAAATTACAAATAAATTCATTTTCATACGATCTTTCCAAAAATATAATTTTTTATTTTTAAAAATGGGTCTTACTATTTTTTTAAAATTATTTCTCAACTATGGTATTCTACGACATTTGGTACGCCCCATTTTAGACACTGAAAATAGTAAAACATTTCCAACAAAAATTGAAATAATATATTTTACTAAATTTTAATATTGTCGTTATGCTCACTAAAAAACATTTTTGAAATAAACAAAGATCTATATCAGCATAAACATCTATACATATCTAAATCGAATAATATATTCACTAAAATTTTTTTAAAAATTAAATATATATCCAAAAACTCTAAAGAATTATTTATTTAATAGATAACTGAGTCCATTACATATATCTAAAATTTCATAGTAAAAGAATTTTTTTTTGTCTATATTACAAGACGTGGTCACAATGTTGTTCTACTATAAAATAAGAAACAACCATTGAAATAAATAAATAAATAACCAATTTTTTTATTAAAAAAAAAATCCACATATATTATACATTAAAAAATGTAACATTTCATTAGTTTAGAAAAAATTAAAATTCTAAGTAGTTTTGTGGCAATCACCTCTACAATTTCAATGATGTCAAAAATTCAAGTGTTTAGAGGTATAAAAAGTGCAAAAAAGTGGGACACACTTATGTGCTTTGACCCATCTTTAGGTGTGAAGTATGTATGATATCATCTTTGATAATGGACGAATAAATGGATTATATATGTTTTCCAAATCTATAAACCTCGAATAAGGATTACTAGGAATTACCCAAAGGAATTTGAATTAGAAAATGTGTTGTTAGAGGAGGAGAGACCAAATTAGCTATTTCATCCCATAACGTACAAGCATTATGGCCCTCCCTATCCGTTATGGTATTGGATGCTTATGTAGTTGATTTTGAAGTTAATATTGTAATGTTTGAGGGTATATCTTGATTTGATATAGTAATATGATCATTGTATAAATAGATAGGTTATGTGTGCAAGAAAGAATGGGTGAGATATAGATAGGGATAATATAATTTGTTAAGTTGGATAAATGTGGACTATTACAAAGGCATTGTACATTTTTTCTTGTTGCAAGATATGAATTACCAAAATGAGTGTCTACATTTTCCCCACCCCTTTAAGTATGACATTGATAATTGTGTGCTTAAAGGAAAAGTCACTTGAGTGTGTAGACACACTTTTTATTTTCTCAAAGCACCTTGTGCTTATGATAGGAATTTTTCTTTATTTTGATTGTGTTTATTTTCTCAGGATGTGTACCTATAGAGAAAAGAGTGTAATCAATGTCTTAATAGTATAGGAAATCAAACTTTAACTTGAAAATCTTGAACTTGATGTGAAACTAGCAATATGTAAATTAAAAAGAAAAGCAATGGAAAGAGTAAACATATTTTTTTGTGAGAGATGGGGAGAGAGTACTCTTGCTACCATTTCCATGGACATTTGATAAACTTTGTGTTGGAGGTGGTTGGAAGGACTTCGGGGTGATCAGTACCCAAGTGGAATGTGTCAAAGTAATAGAAATAAGTGAAAATACACCCCCACATGGTGAAGATAATTGTATGGAGAGCATTGTAGTTTTTCTGCATCCCTCCACAAAAATTGAGTGATGATATTCTAGCCTATAAGGATAACAATCACCTTGATGCTTCCCAAGAGCCATAAATAAGTGTCATTATTGATGAACATGAACCCAATTTATTTACAAGTGATGACACAATGTAATGGGGCAATACTAATTTGCATGTACCCTTTGTGTGACCATAATCTGACCCATACCATGAATTCTATAATTGAAATTGAGTAAAAATCATGTATATGTTAGTGAGAAATTGTATCAACTAAGAAATTTATGAACCTTCCCCCAGGATATAAGTGCATGGAATGGGCCATATCATCCATATTTTATGGCCCCTTATGTACATTTCATTCCCTATATGTTTTCTAACCCAAATTTATTTCTGTTCCATTTTCTAAACCTCTGCAATGTTTGATTTTGTACCTGTTATTTTATTTCCTAGTTATAAAATTTTATGAGGATAAAATATCATTTGATGGTTTCCCCCCTTGTTTGGAATTTTTTAGGTAGAGCAATGTGAATGCGATCCAAACAAGGTGACTTGTATCTTATGTGCACATGTGTTGTAGGATTCTTGCAGGGGAAAATGTAAGTGCACATGGTTTATACAATAACGCATACACAATGGTATAATAGAAAAGCTAGAAAATTTTTAGTGACAAGCAATAGAACAATAATGCATTAGATGTAAGTAAAATCATGCAAAGGCACACAAGTAGAATAGTCATGGAAAACAATATGCCACATATATGGGATACCACTCATGATGTCGGAAGATAATAGAGGCACTCAAGGCCAACAAGTAACAAGTAAGTAACATAGGGAATTTCTCGTAAATAAGTGAAAGCATAGATCAAGCATGTGAAACAAGAGACAAGCCATATAATGAAAATGATCTTGGTTTGGAAGTGACCTACAAAACAAATACTACGCATGAAGCACCCATTACCATGTTATAGTAATAAAGGGTATGACCCGATGTGTGAATTGATTATAAGAGGAAGTAAAGTAGTAAATACTAGAATGATAACACTTATATGTAATAAAGTGTAAAGTGGACGCCCCCCTACTTTGAGTGGAAATACTGGAAAAGATCAGTGTAAGGAATTATGTGTTGTGTAGCCATCTGTGTGTATCTTGCATTTAACTCAATGTACTATGTGAATGCGCATGTGTATAGAAATATATATAACATACTATGTATCAATCTAACATGATAAATAAAGTGTAACATGAAAATTATAAGTGTGCTATAGAAATAACCAAGAAAGATAAATGCAAGCATTTTTGGAATTTATGTATTTATTGGAATTCTTTTAGTTTTAGCATATTTGAATGTTTTTAGAATTTTTATGCTCCCTAAGGGAATAAATGAAAACCTATTCTCCAAAGAGAAGGAAGGGTGATCCAAGAATTCCTTTAGATAGGGTAATATATAGATTTTTATTACTTTTGATTAATTATACAGTGTGTAAGCAGCAGTGGGAAAATAAGGTTCCCCCAGTGTATGTGTGTGTGCAAAGTGCAATTTGGGTGAGTAACTAATCCCTCAATAGTCAAGTTGAACTTATAAATAGAGTGTGTCATTGGGAAACGGGGGGAGTTGGATGCCCCTAGCATGTGATTATTGGAGAAGGATAGAAAGTGGTGTATGTGGATGATATAAGATGATTGTATTAGGTAAAAACACTTGTAGATCTTGCAAGGAAAGTCCTCTTTTAGCTGAAAAATATAGTGATCATAGGAAAATGGTGTTTGAGATGAGAAGGAATTTTATATTGATCGATGTGAAAATCCTTGAGACCATCAGGCATAAAGAAAGGATCATCAACATGAAAAAATAGGAGAGATAAGACCTTAAGATATAGCTTAGCTTATTGTGGGGAAATAATGAGATTATGGTGCATGTTACTCCCAAAATATTTTTTAGAGTATAATTAGGATTAGGCCTATATGATCTCATGCCTATGGAGATATATAAATCATCATATAAGTCATAAATACTTGTGTTATGATAATTTGTCTCCATTTTTTTGTGAAGGAGTAGAGATGTTTATAGAATCCTTTATCGTGTTTCCCCTAAATTGGGTATGTGGTGGTTTAACTTATATTATTGGCTTTGTGGTGTGCAATGGATCATGTGTAATTGATATCGTTTCACTTTTCATAATAGTAGGATGTGATGTTGCTACTAAGGTTGCTACTTCTAAAGGAGGTATGTCGTTTTTATTCTCTTGATGAATAGACAACTCTTATAGTATTGGAGAAGTTACATCATTCACTATTGCATTATATTCACTAGACATAGATGTATTGGCTTTAGAAACCCATGTAGATATTTAAACTGGAGATGAATGTGTAGTAGAATGTTGTGGAGAAAATGAAATAAATCCCTTATGCTCAAGTTGTTGGATTTTTCATTACAAAGCATAACAATCATTATCACAATGTCTATTAATACCCTGATAATTGCAAATTGGTTGACCTTTGAATTTTGTAAGTTGGTAATTAGGGTAGTAATGATTGGGTAACAAATTGATTAAATGATTATTGAGTAGCTCAGATAAAGTATCATGTTAGAGACCCAAGAAAAAACCTAGGGTTATCTAGAAAATTATGGGATAATTTTTTTTTTGTTTAGGAGTGTCCACAACCAGGTTGCAAGACAACAGTTTGCCACCGGCAGGTTCTGGAACAACATCAATTTACCAAAACATATATTTCCTTCATTAACTAATATTAAGTTCACAAGGTTCAACTTTTAGGGTTAGATGTTCTAGTTAGGTTCAGGGAGTAATTTACCACCATGCCTACTCTCTAACAGCCTCAGAGTTTCAACTATATTTTTCCAAAACTTAACCCTTCCAAAATTTCCCTAAACCATTCCCATTGGATAGGAAACTTTCTCACCTTTTCATTGATATAAAGAAGTCCTCCTAATTCCTTACAGAACTCAAGATATGAGCGGGTGGAGTTATTAGGTCAAATTTTCTCCTAGGGGGACATGTGTCATGCAGGGGTGAAATCCCATTTGACAGGTTGGTGGGTCATGGGGCATCTCTAGAAAATTTTCTACCCGCACGGCATAATTTCTCATTTTCTTCTGCACCTTCATGGGTCCCCGATAAACACATGTCGAGGCTTGTTTCAAAGTAAGAGAGGGGGAGGGAAGGGTAGAGTGGGGGGAGGATTTAGCACAATTGCACTTGATGGAGGAAAAAAAGGGAGAAAGGAATGTATAGTTCTATGCATCCGTGGAAGAAGAAAATCCCGAAGTGGGGGTGGTGATGCGGGGCCACGGGGAATTTTGTAAAAAATTTCCCAAGACCAAAATTCAAAGAAACAAAGGGGTCCTCCCTCCCCACTACCACCCTAAGGTGCCACATGTTACCTTCTCATTGGTTGCAGGCTAACAGGGAAAAAATGAAAAAATTTCCCCAAAATTTTCAAAGGGGTCAAGGGATGAAAACAAACCGTGCCTCTGCCATAGCTTCAAGAGGACACGTGGCACCCTCTAATTGGTTGCGGGCTGGCAAGGATGCAGGGAAAAATTAGAAATTTTTCCCAAGGTCCAAAAACCTAAAATGTTTAATTTCAAAAAGGGTCCACCCCTCCACCATGCCACGTGTTAGCATCTAATTGGTTGCGGGATGGCGGGGATGCGGGGGAAAATAGTAAAATTTTCCCAAGGTAAATTTTAAGAAGGATAAGTTGAAATTTGGTCCGCCCCTTCGAGGTGCAACATGGTAGGTCCCGATTGGTTACAGGATGGTGGGGGGCATGTACTTTTTGTGGAAATTTTTCCAACGTCAAAAATTAAAGTTAACAATTAGATTTATTTTAATTTTTTAATGCCAAATTGAAGTAAAACTTCAAATGGCCATAACTTGAGCTAGAAAACTCGGTTTTGGGAAAATGAGGACTTTTCAGAAAGCTCTTGATGCCCTATTTTCACAAGAAACATACAATTTATGTTTTGATGAAGTTTAGAGGGTCAATTTTAAGAAACAAATATGCAGAGTTTTGCGAAGCAAACTGGTAAATTTATAACTTATAAAAAAAATTTCAAATTTTATTTCTTACTTTCTCAACATGTCCATTAGACATGGAGACTTATTATTGGATGGATTAAAGAATATTTCCAAGATACAATTATTTTATAAGAGTTGTAATTGAAATAATATTTTTTTATTTTTTTATCATTGGGCAGCAGATTGATTGTGCAAGTTTAATTTTAATTTTTACAAGGTTCTCAAGGATGTGTCTTAATTTTTATCATCAAAATGAGTTCCTTAGGACTTGCTACATATAAATTTTAATGTTTCATTTATTATTACTTGGTGTAATTTTTAACTACTCATTTCTTGTTAAACTTTGATTGCCAGATATAGAAAATAAAACAGAGATCAAACATTAAAGGTTCTTAAACATTTTTCCATCCTCCAGGTGTGGGAGTTCATTCCATGCAAGTCTATTACATTTCATCAAATTCACACAAAAATTTAACAGTCCATATATGAATTCTGATTTCCAATTTCAACACCTTTCAAGGGAAATAAAACAGTGTCTCTTTTTCCTCATACACATCTTCCTTTACAAACAGAAATTTCAATCTTTAACAGCAAATCAAATCCAATACACAATACAATTTTGAGAACTAATGCAATCATTTATTCATTTCCAATACAACTTTACAATTTTCTCTTTTCCATTTGATTTCTAAATATATAATGCAATGCATATAACATATTTTCAAATTTGCTTTCAAAATAGAGAGTAGAATATAACTTCTCTAAATTTCACATTCTAATTTACAATCTTCCATTATCAATACAAATATCTTCACATTACAATTACTAGAAAATTCATCCACTCCAAAGTGGGAAGGATTACAATGAAATTTCTCAAGGAAGGCACTGTCAAACTGTATATTCCTCTTACTCCAAAATAGCAACATGCTAGTTTCTTCATATTTTCATCTTGATCACAATAAGGAAGTGGGAAACGCAACACTCTCCACCTAACCAAGACATCCAATGAGAAGGGAGAATACATCCTTCCTCATTGGCCCTTGAGCCCCAACCATATTGAAATAAGATATGCAATACAACACATGGCAACAAAGGCTTCCACAACAAACATGCAACATTTTCACAATCAAAACACATTTCAAGAAGAATGTAGTTCACAACTACATTAAACAGGTGAAAACAAAACTGAGGCTTCATCAAGCAAGCCAACAAGAGTAAGGAACTATGGGGGAAGCTTCTTATGCCTCCCAAATGGTAATTGGGCATCCACCAAAAACAAACCTCTAATTAATTTATCACACACACATTTCCTTATGCCCCCCACAAAATCCATCCTTATGCCCTCCACAGATTTCCTTATGCCCCCCACAAAGTAAGAAATGTAAGCTATTTATTTTCCATGGTGGATCCCAAGCCCAAACTCCCTCCACAAAACTCTGATGCCAATGGCATTTTCTTATGCCCCCCCAGAATAATTCCCCATAGCATTCTCCTACACCTTGCCCTAAGCAATCTACCCAACCAGTAAACACACACATAACAGCATTCACTATTTCCATATCAGCATGCAAGAGAAAGAAGCATTTTAAAAAGGCTCAATTTCCTACCTCTCCATAATGGAGTTTGTTCCAAGATCAACCAGCTTCCCAATGCCAAAAGTAGTCCAAAATCAGCAACACACCAACATGCAATGGTCTCCAAATTTTTTTTTCACAAGCAAGACTTCAAAACAACAAGAAAATTCACCCCAAGGAAAGTATGCAAAGTTTCAACAACCATCAAACAAGAAAGGAGTTCAAATTTTAAAGGACAGGGAAGAGAAGAGTTTGATGTGGATCCATGTGCGATGCCACATCATTCTTCCTCAACCCCAAGATCAAATTCAACATCATTCACCTGAACATAATAAATAAAATGACAATTTGACTTACACACTCTAAAATAACCCATACTCTAAAAGGACTGAATTTAAAATATGTAAGCGAAGTGAAATTAAAACTTACAATTAGTCATTTCAAAATGCATTAAAAAGGCCTAAATTTAACCTCCAAACCATAGGTATGGTTGTTGAATAATTTTAAGAGGTCTGGGACAAGTTTAAGTTGTCCCACAAGCCTCTAAATATATCCTCCAAGAACAAATTCGAATTCCCAAGAGGATGAAGTGTTTCACACTCCAAAATCTATCTTACATTTCTTACACACTCTTACAACATTAAATTCAAGGGAAACAACTTCATTAATTACATTATTATGACATATTGATTTATTTATTTTAACACATGATTATCCACAACATTAACACAACTTATAATAACTAATGAAAAGGGGGTAACACATCACAAAATAAACGCATGCAACATTAATAAAGAAACCACATTACTAAATACACAACCCCATGGTCAAATATAATTGAAATCCCCCCCCCCCCCATGGGAATCTCTAACAAACACCCCCCACACACACACACACACACACACACACACACACACACAAAATAGTTGCCATGGTGACCTTGTTGAATTCACCCAGAATTCCAATATGGTTAGTCTCCAGTCCCCCGACATTGTTGTGATATTTTAACTTGTAAAATGTAAATACCTCCTTTGGCCTCATGGCCATATCAAAACATCCAAAATGATATAAACAACATCTCAAGATCATCTAAATGTATGAATCACAACAACATCAAGAATTCAACATTATCATTTTCAGTTTAATTAATCAACAATATCATCATCACTTAATTCCCATGTTATTTCTATTCACAATATCAAATGTCACATGTCCAAATCAACATCTATAATATGTCCATGTCAAATAGTATATCATCATTCACATATTAAAAATGTCTCTAGTAACCATCATGCATAATAATTGAATCTAGGTCAATAATAATCCATGATCCAACATATAACCATCTAACTAAAACAAAACATAATAGTGTCCATAATAAGATCAACAGTGTCTAGATCAGTATCTAAAAGTGTCAAAGAGACTACAGTATCATTCTTGTCAAACTGAAGATGGTGATATTATGGAATATGCATATTGTTTCCTTCATGTAGGAATTTATCCTTACTTGTATGAGAACATGTAGTAGAGATAAGACTCATATCACATTACATATCTTTGGCCTTATAAATATCATGATACATAGAAAAATAAATAGTATGTTCATTGGAAGTATCCTTGAGATATTTTATCTCATCCTTAAGAGATGTAATCGTAGTGTTCATAGCTTGAAATTTATCTCGAAATGTATGTGTTTCACCGTTTTCTTTAAGTTTTTGGAAAAACAGATAAAGGTGTGGGCAAGGAGGAATACCTATAGTGGCGGTCGGTTTGAAAGTTGTTGCGCACGTTCTGACTTCTTGATCCAATGCTGGCTATGAGATCTTCTTTTTGGCTAGGAGGAACTACCTAAAATACACAACAAAACCACAAAAAGAGGATTAAATAATATATGTCAGTGGGTTTCCTAGTGTGTGCTAGATCTAGGAATTGTGATACTTTCTCGGTGGCATTCAACCTATTTTTTAATACAATTTAATGCAAGAAATAACAGAAATAATTAATATTATTTTGGTATCTCATCTAAATACAATAAGAAAATCTAACATAACAGGCTAGGCTATGATCAGATCTAGAAATAAGGTAAATAACTAAGGTAGTGGAACATGTCAAGGTCAGGTTTTGGGTCACTTGAATCACTTAAAAGGGGTTATTGGGATTTGGTATTAACAAGACTGCCAGATATAGAGATCATTGTCAGTCTGGTATGACCAGCAATGGTTACTGTGGGCTGGCAATAACTCAATAGTTCATGGTTATGGGGATTTGTCTAAGACTGGATCAAAGATGGTGACGAGTTGGTTTAAGTCTAAGGAGATGTTGGGAATATTCATAGGTTCTCAGGGGTAGATAGAGGTGATTAAAAGGGTTATGAGTGATGGGAGTGGTCAGTTTCACAAGAAGTCAATAGTGGTAGGGTGAAAATATAGCTGATGGTTGATAAACAAAAGGTGAATAACTCATATAAACTAAATAGAAATGAAGTGGTGCAGGTTAGAGACATACTTACTGTTGTGCAGGTTCAATGGATGGGTGGTGGTGAAGGTTGATTGGTGAAATGACGATCAATGATGTGGCAGTGCTTCCCAGAGTGCTCCTTTGAATGCAAGACCTTCTGATCAATGGTTGTGTTGGTTATGGCTACCTGGATGTACAAAATATCTTTGGTTATTTCTTGCATATAGATCTCCTTTACTCCCAAAACTTGAGAATGTGTCTAACCTCCAAACAAGGTTGTCATAATGGTTATATGGTAACCGACAATGGTTTAGGGTTACCAGTGTCAGTTTTGGGTTGACTGGCGTCACTTAAGGTGGGATATCCTAGGTTTCCTAAAATACTAGATCTTGGCTATCCTCTCCTAGCTTTTGCTCTTTTTCTGGGTCTGAATGAAATTTTGCGCTTAGATATGCGGGAAAGTGATTAGAGGGGGAATAGGCATGTGCTTTTAGGGTTTTTCTAAGTCTTAGTTCATTATGGTAAGTAGGGATAAGTCTTGGTTAGTTATGGAAGCATGTTATGAATATGTATATGGTGATGTGTCTAGGTGAGGTGGAAATTAGTTTTAATTGAGGTAATTAAATAATTAATGAAGTGAGGATGAGTATTAATTTAATTGTAAATAATTAAATTAATATTAATGTGGGGTATAAGGGTAATGGTTAGGTGAATGTTTTTAAGCTGGTTGTCGAAAGGGGATTAAGGGGAGTGTGACCCAATTTTGGTGTCTACATTTTTCCCATTTTTGTTACATAGCTTGTATTAATAATCGACACTGAACAAAAACAGGAAGTGATTGCCCCATGTGTGGGTGAATGTGATCCCCCTCAAACTGGGAACTAATGAGGTGTAAGACGGAATCGGTGAGTGGTTTGATAAAGATGTGGGCATGGAAGATAGGTGTGGAAAGGTTTGAGTAGTGGGGGAAAGGGTGACGGTCAACTCAGGTAAGGGGTGGTAGGTCGAGGTCAAAATCAGGTCATGGTTAATGGCAATCAAACGCACGCACATGTATAGATTGCAACACGGTACCAAGTTAAAGAGATTGTAAACGCTACATCATCTAAGGTTGATAGGTTTATCTAAACAAGGGTGAATTTATTCAGGTATCAAAGGTATAGGATATGGTCGAGAAACACAACATAGGTCAGGTGCAGGAATAGTTAGGTATGCTTAGGTACACTAAAGGTTTGGTCGGGATAAATGAAACGACAATAGGAAAGGTATGTTTGTTAGGATAAAACAACATAAGTAACAGTATCGCAAGGTATAACGAGTACATAAGGTCAATGGTCACACCAAGTAGGTCAAGTTCAAGCAAAACAGGTCATGACACGGGTAAGGCCAAAGTATAGGTAAAATAACAACTCCTAAGACATAACAAACGCAATGTAGGGGTAGGATGAGTTTGTAGGTATGGTTCAATAGGTGTCTGGGATGATAAAAATTGGTGTGTTGGCACTAGTGGCGACAGGTGAAAAGGGAGCTTAGGTAACGCCAAATAGTGACTAGTTAGAAGTGTGACCGATGTTGGTTACATGTGTGACTGAACGATCGGTTGACTAGGGCACCAAATAGGATCAGCATAGGTCAGAGTCTGGGTTGGGTTTATAAAACAAAAATTCTACTATTTTATGGAATCATTTGTCATGTGGTGTCCAATAGTTGGAGAAAAAAAAAGAGCCATTGGTGGGAATTTTGGTGTGTTTTAGTGATGAGAGAAGAGACAGAGCAGTTGTACCTAGCTGAGGTGAAGGGTCATGAGCGGGTGATCAAGGATCTAGTTAGATAGGTCCATGAGCTCAAGTGAGATCAATTTGATTGGGTGGAGGAGAGGAGGGAATTTTGGTAATAGCAGAGGAAAGAGAGGGATTAGGTGGACCATCGATGCACAACGGCCTGACATGCCACTGTGAAGATGACATCATGATGAGGTAGGATTTGATCCCATTTTACGTGTTGGTTAGGTAGATTTGATTTCTAGAAATCCAGGGTTAGGGTAAAATGGGTAGTTGGGGGGAAAATTAAATGGAAATTTGGGAAGAAAATGGGTGAAATAGGAAGGGTAGGAAGGTTGATGTAGGTTAAAGGGGTGGTATGGGTAGAGGGGGGATTCGGGTAGGAATGAGTGGGTAGCTAGGGAGGAATGGTGATTTTTTAGAGAAAATGGGTAGGTTTCTCAGATTTTGTCGCCACGACAGTGACCGCCATCAGTCAAGGTTTGGCTAATGTTAGTGGGAGTGAGCTGGCATCAGTCATGAATGAGGTGACCAATGCCAGTTTTGGGAGATTGGTGCCAGTTAATAGGAATCAATGACAATTTAGTATGAGGGAAAAATAAGCCTTGAGATGAGATAGGGTGGGTGGGGAAGATAAGTGTGGATAAAAGGTATAAATAGGAAAGATTTGAGGGGTGGGAAATTGAGGTGGGAGGAAAGGTAGTTGTCAGGGTTAGGGTGGGGAGATACGTCACAAGTAGGAGGATCTGAGAAATAAGTTGGGGTTTAATGGTGAAGCGGAGTATGGTCAAGGTTTAATGATGTTATGGTTTGTTATATGTAGGCTAGGGACTAGTTACAGATACGTGATAGGGTACCACCCCTATTATTAGCAGTACAATAGAGTACAATAGCTTAGGAGTGGCGCCATGTGGTAGAGGCTATCTTGATTGGGGTTAGATGTTACCAACACATAGTTTGGGAGCCGAGTTTGGTAGTTTCCCTCATCGAAAGATGGGATTCGGTGACCAACACATTTTGTTTGCCGATAGGTGAGATGACCATCACCCTGAAGGATGTTTATAGGATCTTATAGTTGCCGATAGTAGGGAATCATGTGTATTCCATTTCCTCAAAGGCATCTGAGGAGTTGATGTTGACAGTGTTCGGTGAGGGGTTGACGGAGTTGAGGTTCCATAACACCAGCATGAGTTATGGAGATATGTATCGGGCCCATCCAGAGGAGATAAGGTTAGTGGTGCTAATGATGGAGGTAATCTGTTACTTTGTGCTGCCAGATATAGAGGGTGGGAGATTCCCACAAGAATCGATGGAGGTTCTTCATGACATGATGGAGGATAAGACACGGTTTGCATGGGCACCAATATTCTTGGTGTAGCTATATAGAGAGGTTTGGGCCTATGGGTAGTTATGGTGGTTCAACATGTGCTACATATTCCTACTACATTGCTGGGAATATGAGCACATCGTGTGTGTGCATCCAATGGGCATGCCTCGACCTAATGCATTCAAGGCAGGCATGGTTTAGGTGGGCTACAGGTGATGAGTACCTACTGTTGGAGAGCGCTGAGCTACCAAGGCTACACATAATGTAGCATATTATAGGCGTGCACTAGAGGGGTTTTTTGGCGATGGACATCATTTGGAGGCCGTATGTGGGATTCCCATCATATAGATAGATGGAAAAGGAGCTACATGAGCTACAGTTTCTCTGATGGATAGAGGGGTACTGTGTAGGAGAGCATGAGATGATACCTATTGACAGGGTCAGATAACAGTTTGGGTTGCCATAGGATGTACCTCCACCATTTCCACAATACATGAGGGACAACGTGGAGAGGCCTATACCTATACCATAGCCAACCTTGCCTATAGGGTAGGAGGAGGAGGTGGTAGACTGATGGATTGATGATGTCAGGGTGACATATAGGTACAAACAGTGGTGGGTAGCACAGCTACGGGCAGTACCACCGATGCCATGGAAGCTTGACTTAGCCACTATTTTAATGCAGAGGGATGCCCTACAGGGGCATGTGACTACCCTGGTGACATAGTTGGGGCTAGTGCAGGGGAAGCAGATAGGGTCAAAGGCATAGGTAGTAGCCCTACAGGCCCAGGTAGCATAGGGACAGGTGCCCGCACAGGGTGGGGATAGACATGGGTACAAGTGATAGACATATATGCGTAGGTAGTAGATTTCTAAGATTAGTTGACTACTAAATAGATGCAGATTGTGGCCCTTTAGGCCAAGGTATAGGCACAAGCACCTACACATGTTCAGGGACAGGGTCCAATTTTACAGGTAGGGGCGGGACAAGGTCCCTTTTTATAGGTAGGGGCGGGATAGGGTCAGAGGCCGATGACACCACCACAGACAGTACCCATGGCTAGGTTCAAGGATTCCTTAGGTGAGGTGAGATATTATTAGGATCACCTAATGGCCACAGGGATAGATGTCCCTACCTATGTATAGTATAGAGCACAATAGGCCTCAAGTGAGAGGACTAGGTTTGACACTCACAATGTGGAGAGTACAGGGGGCTGGCGATCCCCGAGATAAGGTCAGGGTGAGGTCACTAGTATGTGGAGGAAAGCTCTAGGTAAGGTACTAGCAGAGGTTAGCCTGAGGCCCATGAAGGGTGGTGAGATGTTAGCAGGACACCACATGGGAGTAGAGGAGGAGGATGAGACATGTGAGACATGCATGGAGGATATCTAATGGGGGGGATGCCTGATAGTTATGCATACTTCCATTTTTTTGTGTATTTTTGGTATATACTGGCTTGCATGCCAAAGAGAGTGAGTTTGTATATGATAGTTTTGAGATTTTTTTATCATATACTGGTCTGTGTATCAAAGATGGTGAGGCTGTATCTGAGTGATTTGGGATATGTATATTTATTTGTATCTGTGTACATATATATGTATACACAGACTTTCTCATTTATATAGATGATGATATTTATAGTATGGAGAGTGTACTTGTTTTAATTTCCATTATTATGTGTGTACATGATGGAAACTAGCTGAATTAGGCATGATTGAATCGAGATCGTGTAGGCATGGCTGAGTTAGGTCAATTAGGCATGATGGAGTCAGGTCATAGGAATGGTGGAGTCAAGTCATAGGCATGATGGAGTCAGGTCATAAGACATGATGGAGTCAGGTCATAGGCATGGTGGAGTCAGGTTATAGGCATGATGGAGTTAGGTCATTTAGGCATGGTTGAGTCAGGTTGGTGTAAGCATGATTGAGTCAGGTCATAGGCATGGTGGCATTATGTTTGTGTGGTTGAATTAATCCCTAAGGTATTTGATATGATGGAAATGTAAATGATGATATATGTATGTGTTTTGGTTTGATTGTTGGCATGTATGGTAGCATGGATCATGGGGTATGATCGTAGGTGATGTTGATTATGACAAAGAAATGGTAAATGTAATGAAATGAATTTATGTGTTGTAAGGGTGTATGAATAATTGGTTTGATAATAAAATGGAAACTAACTAAATAGAATGTGGTAATAGGTAGCAAATGTGAATAGGAAAATGAAGGGGAAAATAGGTTAGGGTGAAATGAGTGGTCGAGCTAACCTCGAAGGGCCCCATGCCCTCAAAGTGCTGCCTACATAGCCCCGACAAAAAGGGGCCTCAGGCTGATGTAGTTCTCCTATAAGCTAGGGAAGAATATGATGAATTAGGTATTGGTAGTGAATTTTTAGGCATGGTTGAGTGTAGGTCATAGGCATGATAGAGTAAAGTTATAGGCATGGCTGAATGTAGGTCATAGGCATGAGTGAGTTAGGTCATATGCATGGTTGAATTGTTTTAAATATAGGTGTCGATGATCTAGTCCTATATAGGATAATCAATAAGTAATGAGGAAGGAAAATGGTAAGAGGTGGAAAAAGAGCCACTTAATTGATAAGAACCCTAATGAGTCTACCATACCCCAGATGGGATTATGAACGTAAGACCCTAAAGGAGTTGCATAATGGACTATTCTAAGGGTGAAGAAAGTCACATGATCACAAAATGTCGCATGGATGCGGAAAATCCCTTGAGTAGAGAGGAAATAAGGATGAAAAGGAAATGAGGTGAAAGTGGATGGTTGAGCGTAACCTAGTATACAACTACATGTTTACTTGACAAGAGACCTAAGATCAAAATAGGCAAGTCCATGATGAAAAATTTAATCTTTTTCTTTTTTTGATTTTACTTTTTTTTTTTTTTTGATAGACTGATCAATGTGGGAAGTCTATGTGGGATGATTATATTATCTCCTCAAGGTCTTCTTGAAGCTAATCAATGTATGAATCTTCTGGATATTTTTATTATATTTTTGCAATGAATTTATATACCTTGTCCTTCAAGGGAGAAGTCTATTTATAGCATGAAAAAATAGAGTGAAGAGATGTCCCTTTTTGAGGGAGTCATCTTTTTGCTAGAAGTTTTGAATCAAGGAGTTGAATCCTTTTTTATTTTTGGACGTTTTTTTGGAGTCATGGAAAAGACTATATAGGAAGATTAGGTTCTTATTTAGAAGACAAAACCATAGTACACAAAAAGGTTAATTATGAAAGAGGTGGTTTTGAGTGATGAATGACCATGGGATTCCATCTTTAAGAAGATGAAAAGTATCCATGAAAATAATGCTATGAGTAGAGCTGTGGTACTCATATTGAAGATGAGGATGAAAGGTAACAGGTAATCACATGTTTCTTGTTTAGTCGTGGATCCTAAAAAACGAGTAATATGGAAGGTAAACAATGTTCAAGGGATGAGAAATAAAATAGACAAAAGGTGATATAGGACTTGATTTCAATAATAAAATGGTCAAAGATGTAAGGCATTGAGGGGATTAGGTTTGGGTTTACCTTGGAGTGAAGACAAACGATAAGCACCTGATCCATAAGCATGGGTAACAATATAGGGTCTAAGACAATCAGGAGAAAATTTTCCCCATTTATGTTTTTCTTCTTTAGTTACATGTTGATTTTTCTTCAGGACGAGGTCGCCGACCTGAAAGGTTTTTTCGTGGACATGTTTGTTGTAGGCATGTTTGATATGTTTTTGGTAGATTTAGAGATCGTCAAGAGCACTAATGACGATGATGTTCATCTAATAACTCAAGTTGCGCCAAACGGTCTTGGAGAAATTCATCATTGCTAAGCATGTTTTGTAGTGAGATGCAGAGAGATGAAATATGGACTTCGAGAGGTAAGACAACCTCAGTACCGTAGACTAGAGAAAAATGTGTGGCAGCAGTCGAAGTACGAATACTAGTGAAATAAGCCCACAAGGTGAAAGGAATGTGTGAATGCCAATCCTTGCCGGTATCGTCAACTACTTTCATAAGAATTTTGTTCAAGGTTTTATTGGTTGATTCTACTTATTGGTTTGTGGGTAATAAGGTGATGAGAAAATGAGTTGGATTTTGTTTGATGGGTTCGGGATCAGGAATGGTTACGATATTGTGGACCACAATTTTTAGGTCAATACTGGGCATATCAACATAGGACCAGGAAAAAGCATTGTTATGGTCCCGAAGGAAAGAGACAAAAGCTTCCTGCTCAGTAACATCTACAGATTGGCCTATCTTTAGAATGTGTGGGTCATCTTGAGTGTTAATGTTGATTTCAATGGTCTATTCGTTGAACATGGTTTATGTCTCAGAAGGTAATGACCAATGAATATAAGAGTCTTCCGCACCAAGGTAGGTGAGGATGGAATCATCTTCCTAACATTGAATGACATTAATAGAAGGCATATCATCATCGACCATGTCAGGATATAGGAAGGGGAGAGAAGAGGGAGCCTCACCATCACATTGATAGGTCAGAGGTCCCAGGGAAATTGTGTTTACGAAAAAAAAAGTTAGGAGGAATAGATTCAGGATCTATGGACTCTGTGGGTGAAGATGGTGACATGGGTGAATGAGGTGAGAAGGTTTGTCTTCCTTAATGAGGTCAACATGGGCCTTCTTGGGAGGTGGTGCAGAAAATCCAATGCCACTAAAATCATTGTGTTTATGGGTGGTACAGGAGATGACAGTATGGCGGCCTTGTTCATAAAAACTAAATCCAAAGCCTTTCCATGCGCAATGGTGAAGGAAAGTGTGAGTGAAGTGGTGGTTAGTAAGGGATTGTAGGTCAAATGAAAATGGTCATGTTTGGATGGAGGTTTGGGTGAATAAGTGGCAATATCAAGTCCCCCATATGTTAGATTAGTGTGAAGGTGGGGAAGGACCATAAGGAAAACCTCGCCTACGTGGTAGTCATAACTAGGGTGTTGGTGCGTAGGTTCTCATACTCTTGTGGAGTGAGGAATGTGTTGATATTGTATAAGGTGGTACTCCCCTAGAGTGAGGCATTGAAAAACAACCTTCTAAGGGATCAATAGTCAATATGTGGGTAATGGGGATAGACGACTCGCTAGATGATTGGGAAGTAGATGAGTCAGTTGTAGAGGTTGCGGTAGGCAGTAGGGAAATAGAAGGGTTAGATGTGGGAGAGGCAGTGGCAGCATTGGTGGATGGGCTTGTGGGTGAAGGCGAAGTGGGGGTAGTGGTAGATGCCTTGACTGGTACAAGTACATTGTTGGGCTGATATAACATGTTACAAGTCTTGAATGGTGACGGGTCGGTGGGGATGGTGTAATTATGTCCTTCATGCTCAAATTTTACACAGAGGTGTAAAGTTGAAGGGACACAACCCATGACATGAATCCAGGGTCTGTCCAAGTAATAGGTTATATTGGAACTCCCCCTCTAAGACGTAGAATAGTTCTGGGAAAATGCGAGGGCCTACGCGAACATGAAGGATAATAGTGCCAAGGTTGGAGGTGATGGCATCATTGAAGGAGCGTAGCATAACTGGGTTATTATGCATACAGTTAGAAGGAATACACATTTGATTGTATGCGTGGGAGGAGATGATGTTAATGCTAGCACCACCATCAATCATGACATGTTCATATGTGTATGTTATCGATATAAACAGAAATGAATAGGGCACGATCAGGGTCATCTGACTAGAGAGGTACAATCTCCTCATCAAGAGAAGCTGAGGGTGGCGACGTGAGGAGTGGGTTGGGGGTAGAAGGGGAGGAGCTGATTTGGTTAGCGAGGCCACATGGTGAGGGGTGATAATCGAGGCCACTGGTGTGGGGTCATTGGGTAGAACTTCAATGGATTGTAAAACCTCGATAAGGGCTTGTCTGTGGGATTCAAAAGTCTGGACGAGATCATACAAAGACATCTTTAGAGGAGACTGATGTAATTATTTTATCATTATGCAATGGGTGACCCCATCAGAGATAGGATATGTAGGTCCGTAGATGGTGATTTTGGGAGCGGGTATAGATGGTATATTGGGTACAGGGTTGGTTGATGGGATAGTTGCTTTTTCTTTTCCTTTGTCTTTCTGAGCATGGGTAACAACATGAACCATGTTAATCTGAGGGGAGGTGGATGGAGAGGGTGTGTCATGAAAGGTATAATGGCATGAGGGGAAAAATCCTAGCGGTGGATAAGAGCCTTGTGAAATGAGTAGGGTGCATTGACATTTGGGTGGTGGTTTGGCCAACTCTCTAATATGGACCATGTTGATCTCAAATTTTGGAGGTGGGAAAAATGGTTGTGGGGGTGGAGATACTGATCGCTGAATGGGTAAAGGATGATGATGTATGGTGACAGGTGACGGTGGAGCATGGTCCTCATCAAGAAGGTTGTCATCATCAAAATTTTATTTAGGAGGATAAAGTTAAAGAAGAATGGTCTTCAAAGCCTTACAATTTTCAACATCATGTCCTGACACACGATGATAGGCACAAATCTTGGTTTCATCAAACCCTTTTGGTTTGGGTTTGAGAGGATCGTAAGGTTGAAGCACTGGTAATGTGATGACGGAAGTCTCCAAGAGATTGGTTAAAATGTTGGCGTAGGACCCCGCTAATGGATCTCAATGGGAGGTGAGTGTGGGTTTGGGTACAGGTGTGGCTGATTGTGAAGGAAGAGGCTTTACAGGAGGGGGAATGGGTTGGTCTACTAGTTTGGTATGTGGAGTGGTCTTAGGTCTTGCTGGCATCTGTTTGGGTAAAGGTGGGGTAGAAGAGCTGGTGATGGAAGGTTTGGTTGGTTTGACTACCTTAGTGGAGGGTAGTGGATTCTTAGCTTTGAGTTATCACCTTCTTGGGTAAAGGTGACACATGAGTATGAGATGAAGAAGGGAAAACAGATGGTGGAAGAGGATGGGTTACCCACGGGGGCAACCTGAGTTGTGGTGGAGGTGGTTGGTAGAGGTGGGGTAGGTGGCATTGGTTGGAGTTGTATAGGTAAGGTTGGGGTTATAGTAACTGGTGGAGGTATAGGTGGAAAGAAGTGCAAGGGTGAGGGTGAGGGAGTTTGGTTTTTGGTGAATGAGGTGTAACAAAGGCTCGTGATGTAGTAGCAGGTTGTTTAGATTTTGACCGGTCTTGGGTATGAGATTTTTTGGTCAAGGTTGATGGATGAGGCCTTAGGATGGATGGAAGGGGGGAAGGTGACAAGGGTGTAGTAGGTGAGACTGGTGTACGTGGCCTAGAAGGTTGGGTTTTCTTTTTAGGTAGGAGGATAATGTTGTTGTAGACTTTGGAAGATGTGGCTAAGTCCAATCTGATAGGTGGGTGAGTAAGGCTTGATGTCGGCATAACACCCAAAGTAGTGATGGGTCTAGATACAAGTGGGGAGATAAGTGTGGGTAGGTTTTTAGGTTTGGGAATAGTTGTAGTGATGGGTAGAAGTTTGGATGGAAGTAGGGATGATGAAGAGGAATCCATTTCAATTGGCATGGTCAGTGTAGTTTTGGTTGCCGAAAATACCTTTGGGTAGATTGTAGAAGTATCTTTAGGAAACATTTGCATTTGGGTCTGAAATTGGGAGCCGAAGACGTCCCCAGAGCATGGAATGATCAATGTAATCCAAATGATCAACCAACCATGAAAAATGGGACTACTGAAGAAGAGGATGGAATGGGTTGGGTGGAAATCCCTGTAAAATATTTCTGTGAGACAGGGAATTGGCTAGCCTCGTATTCTATAGGTAAAAGAGCTGAGATCATGTCAATAGGGTCCTGGGATGCTAGGGGAGAACTATCCCCAACAGGTAGGGACATGTCTGAAGAATCTCCCATGGGTAGGAGAGATAATAGGTCGGGTGAGGTAGACTTCTCTCTCAGTGGAGGAGAAGGTGATGATGATTCTCTTGTGGATGGGAGAATAACAAGTGTTGATGGTTCAGAAGGTTGGGAAGTAGACGATGACATGACATTGGTAGAAAGTGTGGGTTCCTCCATGAGAGCAAGGGGAGATGAGGGGGACTCCTTTGTGGGTGGAGAGTAGAAGAGGTATGCTCCTCTGTGGGTGGAGGAGCTCTCGTGCCAATATTTCCTCAATAGATGAAGTAGGTAGGTTTTGAGGAACAATTGGCATGATATCAAATACAACATGAACCTCATAGATGTGGCTGTCATTAGATGAAGGTTCACTTTTTTGATTAGATGATGGTTTATGATTAGGGAATGGAATTTTGAAGATGTGTAAATTCTGAATTTGTTAGCGCATTTAGGTTGTCTACGAAAAGGTCTCCATTGTCTATCATCTCTTGAACAATGTTTTTAAAAGTTATGTAGTTACCATCACTATGTCCTTTAACATGATGATAATTACAGTAGTCATGCTCTTTATACCATGTACACATAGGATGAGTGGGATCAAAACCTATATGAGGTTTTATGGGAGGAAGTGTAATGGCTCTAGCTTTAAGAATATTTTCCAAGACCGAAGAATAGGACAGCTCTCATGATCGAAGTGTAAAAATTCCGTATGCTCCTGCCGAATATGAAAGGCCTGGATAGGAGAAAGATTGGAAGAAGGTTGGGCCTGATTAGAAGGATGAGATGGACCCACCTTGAGGACTACCGCGTATTGGCAGATCCTTTTGGTTTTGAATAGTTATTTTGGGGTTTTGAAGATGAAGAAGAATCATTTGATTTGAATGGGGTGTTCTTGTTCCGTAATTAGATTTTCTTCTCTTCAATGGCATGAATTTCTAGTTTTCAGGCCATGGTGAACACTTTGTCAAAGGTTCATTACAAGGTTTGGACTTGCAGAGTTGGTGAAGATGTGTCTGGAACAAGCTCTAATGAACAACTCAATAAGTTCATTATGAGGTAGTTGGAACATCAATTGGTTAATAAGACTCTACCAGCAGGCAATCGAAATATGTGATAGATTCATCTTCATACTGTCAGGTTGAATAAATCATTGATCATGGTGACTTTCTTGGTAACATTGATTGAAAAATGATCTAGGAAAGCTTGGGATACTTGATTAAAGGAATAGATAGAATGTCGAGGCAGTCCACTATACCAATCCAATGTTGGTCTTCAGTCAGGGACATTGGGAAAGTTGGATCGTAGGAGCAAAGTGTCGTCGTAAAGAGATTATCGTAACACCCATGTTTGAATGACCTACAAGTGTTCACTTCGGGTCTTCTTTACTAATAAAGCGATTAGATTTAGGCATTTCCCAATGCATGGTGGGTAAGGACTGAATGGGAATAGATGGATGGATAGCGCTCGTTACCCCAGATTTCATCATATGTTAAATTAATTATGGGATTCTAGAAACACTCTATGCTTCTAAGGTCTGCTATCTTCTCCATTGATCATTTTAATGAGGGCTTGTTAGTAGGTTGGGATGAATGGGTGCCCCCTGTAGAAAAAGGGGGTTGATGTCGAAGACTATGAACAGTGGGTGGTATGCTTTGGTATATGATGGCACTAAGTATTGAGAACTACGCAAGAGGAATAGATGTGGGTGGCACATAGCCAGCATTAGTGATAGATGAGGTCGGAGGGTTGTTGGTAGTACGTGTAAGTGGGTGCCCTTTGCTAGTCGTAACGATTCTAGTGGTGATTGGGGGTAAGGATTATGGGATAGCCCAAAGGATTCAAAGGTTTTCGAAAGGGGTGTAAGTTGTAAAAACTGGAGGTGGTTGCACATGGCTCAACGGGTATATGGTAAGTGGCGGGTCCAGATGGAGCTATACTCATAGGGGTTATTTTCGGAGGGAAAATTGAATGTCACGGGTATGATCTTGATGACGTAGATTCTTGCAATTATAACAGCTACTGGGATTTAGCTAAGACACCACATGTGATAAAGTGGATGACAGCTAGTTCTAAACTGGTGCTAGCTGATGTAGAAGTTAGGGCTAGAGCAGGGGGGATAGATATGGGTCATGTCATATATTAACTGTCCTGAGGAATCTCAGGGTGAAAGAATGAGATAAGGTAGTACTGTAGGGTCAGCAAGATTCTGGTCGAGGAGTCTCGCAAACTCCTCATCACTAGTGGCGATGGGGATAAGATGAGTCGGATCCATAGGTGACAGAATGGATGGCGGTGATGGACTAGGTGGGAGTGGCTGACGGCTAGAGTGAAACACGAGGGCGTTAGTTTGGCTATGAGTCAACACCATGTGAATCAACATAAATCAGGTGAACTTTACTCTGTAAATGACACAGGGGATAGGAGAGATGGGAAAAAATAGATTTCGAGAGGAAAATTGGGTAATTTTTTTGATAAAAATCAAAATAGGGTGATCAATGCTAGTTAAGGTGTGACTGATGTTGGTCACAAGAAGAACGATGATAGTTACTATGAAGAATAACAGTTTCAGAAATGAAGTAGAAACTGGTCACTGTTATTGGAGGAATATAGATCAGAATACAGAGATTATGGTGACACACAAAAGACTTATTAGATAGAAAATAAGGTGAGATGAATGTTCTCTTGGTAAATTGGCCAATAGAATAAGGAACTGATGCCAGTTAGATAAACCGATGATGGACATATGTAAACCAATGACGATCGCAGGACTGATGTTGGTTACTATGAAATCTAAAAATGAAGAAAAATTAGGTGTTGTGAACCCAGATTGTATGAGGAATCAACCCAGAAGCCTGGGTATGCATAGGATGAGGCCCTGACACACTCAGAGAAAGTCATAATACACCAACTATGATGGTAGAGTGTGAAAGGAAAAAGAAAGATGAAGAAAATGTATCCTCTGACCTCAAAATGCAAGTCAAGCATAAGGGTGTGAAAACACGCAGTCCTAAGGAGTGAATTTTATATTTGTTATAGTTTATTCTCAGTTATGGACTAGTACGTGAATACAGAACAAATTCTTTTGGTTGGGAAGGCATCCTACGAAAAAGGAAATCCAAAGGGTGAGGTTTCACATTACTGTGAGAGCGGGGGCGGTCCTTCTTCTGATGGGGTACTAGATAGAGAGAACCAGCTGGAGATTACTTGTCAATCCTCCGATCATGTGATTATTGAAACATGTTCCTAGGTAAGATGTCGTTTAATAAGGTGTGTATATTCAAATTTTTGTGTAGTTTGGTAAGAGAGAGAGAGACAAGCAAGTGCTTTCTATGGTTCAATTATGTCAACCATCTACTGGGCATGACTTCCAGCGTATAGGTTGCAATCATTTTTAATGTGAGCTATAATGCACAAAATCAGAATGCAATGTAAGTGTTTTAAACCCAAATAGAAATATGATATTCGATGTAGCAAATGATGACCAAGAAGAGGGATGATTTTTCACTAATACAATGCAAGAAAGAAGAAGTGGTTCATTTTAAGCCCCAAATGAAAAATGTCGTCTAGACAATTAGAAGAAAGGAATATTACCTGGGAGAATATTAATTGTGTAATTTTCAAAATGAAAGAAACACACAAAAACATTTTTTCCTATATGAAGAAAATGCAATGAACCCAAGAGAGGGTCCCACCAAGTGCGCCAAAATGTTTCACCATTTTCTTTAAGTTTTTGGCAAAATAGATAAGGGTGTGGGCCAAGGAGAAATACCTATAGTGACGGTTGGTTTGAAGTTCATTGCGCGCATTCTGACTTCTTGATCCAGTGTTGACTATGAGAGCTTCCTTTTGGCTAGGAGGAAC
This sequence comes from Taxus chinensis, assembly GCA_019776745.2. Taxonomy (NCBI): domain Eukaryota; kingdom Viridiplantae; phylum Streptophyta; class Pinopsida; order Cupressales; family Taxaceae; genus Taxus; species Taxus chinensis. The sequence goes on along the minus strand of CM034156.1, from coordinate 631,634,625 downwards.
TACCTGAAATACTCAACAAGACCACTAAATAGGATTAAATAATATATTTAAGTGAGCTACCTAGCGTGTGCTAGATCCAGGAAGTGTGATACTTCTTCAGTGGCAGTCAACCCACTGTTTAATACAATGTAATGCAAGAAATAACGTAGAGTAAATAGAATCGTATTGTAGTTGATATGATTTAGGTATCTCATCCAAATACAATAAGAAAATCTAACATAACAGGCTAGGCTATGATTAGATCTAGAAATAAGGTAAACAACTAAGGTACTTGGAACAGGTCTGGGTCAAGTTTTGGGTCACTTGAATCACTTAAAAGGGGTTATTAGGATATGGTATTAGTAGGACTGCCAGATACAAAGATACTGACATCAGTCTGGTATGACCGACAACAGTTTAGTAGGGACTAACGATGATTACTGTGAGCTGGTAATAATTCAATAGTTCATGGTTTTGGGGATTTGTCTGAGACTGGATCCGCGATGGTGAGGAGTTGGTTTAGGTCTAGGGATATGTTGGGAATATTTAAAGGTGCTCATGGGTATACATGAGGTGATTGAAAGGGGTAGGAGCGATGGGAATGGAAGGGTTCACAAGAAGGAAATAGTGGTAGGGTGAAAATATAGCTGATGATTGAGAAACAAAAGGTGAAGAACTCCTATAAACTGAATGGAAACGAAGTGGTGCAGGTTAGAGAGACACTTACTATTGTGTAGGTTAAATGGCTGGGTAGTGTTGATGGCTAATTAGCGAAATGGCAACCAGCATCATGGCAGTGCTTCCCTAGAGTGCTCCTATGAATGCGAAAACCTCTCTGATCAATAGATGTGCTGGTTGTGGTGCTGCCTGGATGTGTGAAATAGATATTTGGTTCTTGCTCGCATGGAGATCTCCTTTGCTCCAAAAATTGATAATGTGTCTAACCTCTCAAACAAGGTTACCAAATTGCTTATATGGTAACTAATGACGGTTTAGGGTTACTAGGCATCGGTTTCAGGTTAACCGGTGTCAGTTAAGGAGGGATATCCTAGGTTTCCTAAAATAGAAGATCTTGGCTATTCTCTCCCATCATTTTTCTCATTTGTGTTCAGGGTCTAAATGGAATGTTGCGCTTAGATACATAGTAAAGTGGATAGAGGGAGAATAGGCATGTGCTTTTAGGGTTGTACTAAGTGTTGGTTCATTAAGGTAAGTAGGGCTATGTCTTAGTTAGTTATGGAAGCATGTTATGAATATTTCTATGGTGAGATGTCTGGGTGAGGTGTCTATCTGAGGTGGTGGGGTGAGGTGTAAATTGGTTTTAATTGAGGTAATTAAATAATTAATAAAGTGAGGATGATTATTAATTTAATTTTAAATAATTAAATTAATATTAATGTGGGGTATAAGGGTCATGGTTAGGTGAATGTGTTTTAGTTGGTTAGTCGAAAGGGGATCAAGGGGAGTGTGACCCAATTTTGGTGTCTACATTATGGTGAGATCTTGAATAGAGTCTAAAATAGCCTTATATAAGGTTTCATCATTACTAATAGAATGATATGAAATAATACTCAAAATTGCATTCATATGGAAAGGTGTCATATTATAATGGAGTTTTATTTTATGTGCTAGTTATGTGAGAGTGTCTCTACATGATCAGTTTCATTGAAGTAAATGATACAAGGATACTTGAGGAACTATGTCATTGGCCATGATGGAAGAATAAAGTTATATACAAAACTCCAATTAGCTAGAAAATAATAAGCACATGCATATGAAGGCTAGAAAATTGAAAGACCGTGAGGATAAGACCTGAAAAGTAATGTTCAGAAAAAGTGACCGTCGACAAATGAATAAAATGACCATATGCCAAAATATAATTTTAATTTTACAAAAAAAGAGGAATTTTTTAATTTGATAAATTGAAAGAAATACCTCCAATGGATTTTTTCAAAATTGTATAGCTTTTCGATGCCTTAATTACTAAAAATAATAATATTGAATGTCTCAAAAGTGTACTAAAAATTATGATAAACAAATGTTGACCAGGTGAAATAATGACTAAGTATCAAGAGCACATTTGATAGTGGCATGAAGGAAGGAGGTGCGGAAGTTTGACTGAGTTGTGCCCTATAGATTTGCACCCATGAAGATAGAGTTTGGAACTTAACCGTTTTTGCATATTATGGGCTAAAAATAGACATGGAGTAATGAGCACGTATTGGATAAGGATAGGAATACTTGATGGATATGCCAAGCTATTTTGGGAAAATTAATAAGTTCAAGAGGCATGCATAGTTTGAGCTAATAATAGGATTAGACCTAGAGTTAATTATAGATGATCTATTAATAGGTGAAGCTTGTATGCTTCCTTAGTTCCTTTTGTAGCGGCACATGGTTATTTTGAGCATGCAACCTATTTTGAGAGTGCATGTGCGGTGAAGGGAAAGTTCCCACCCCCTATATATGTATTGATTTTCATGGTTTAGAGTATCACTGGATTGTAAACAGAGTTATGTTGTTGGTATGCTTATGTGCATGACTTTGTATTGATACTTTTGATGTATTCAACTACTATGTTTTATGGTGGATTAATATGATGGATAATTGTGGAAGGTTACTCGTTATTGATTTCACTGTTACATGTCATTATATGGTGAATCTGGTATTAATTTTTAAGTGATCTGTATGTTATTTATTATGTGTGTTTACAAATTGGGTTCATGGATCTGATTGTTAGAATGGAATATGTACTTTGAGATATGGATTAATATTAATATGCATGCTAGCATCGTGGTAAGGCAGTAACAAAGAGGGACCTAGTACCTTTGCATGCTTCAGGTGAGTGCTCATATCTTTCTTAGTGATGTGCTGTCATGTATAGGGTTTATGTGGGAAAACAAGACTACATTTTGGTTCCATTATCAGGACCTATTTTCAAACTACTTACCACAATGTTGCATGATGATGATGTATCGATGGATCCTTGTGGCTATTGAAGATTGGGTTATTGACGGAAAAGATAAATTTGCATGAAGATATGGTTTTGGACCTTATTTCAATGCACGTGTGTGGGTTAAAGAACATCTTTATCATGAGCTTTATGAGTCATTATTTTGTTATTTTACAATAGAGTTATACGAGTGGCTATCTCTGTATGCATTAAATAAAAGCTGGTGTTATAGACCAAGGACTTGGAAGCGGGAAGATTATTAGGATTTTTTATGTAGACGAACCTTAGACACATGTTGTAGATCATTTGTGGGATGATGTTGTGCGTAGTTACACTTTGGAGTACGTTGTGTTTACGTAAACTTATCCAGAATTTGTTGAGTTTGAATTATTGTGTGAATCTAGAGGATCTTACCTTTGCATTGTTCCTTTTTCAATAAAGATCTTGAGGGTGGTGTTGAATTTAGATCACCTTCCTATGGCTAGATAAACACCCCACTATGTGAAGTTGTAGGAGTAGGTGTGGTGAAATATTGTTGACCTTGCAGAAGAAAGGTAGAGAGAAGACAGATGACTTAAGTATAATGAGGTGTGGGAGAGGGAATTGGAAAAGAAGAATGATATTAAGGAGTCTGTGGAGTTGCGGAGGATGATGTGTCATGAAGGATTTGAATCTCACGTGGAATACATGGAGCCAAAGCATTAGGATCTCCCCCACATAGGCAAGAACAATAGAGAATCCCCTCTGAATTTTTACGAGTGTGCATCTGATGAAGAAATACTAAGGACCATGGTCGCGCATATGATCTCACTTGGTGACCTGGCCCTTACGCTTGGACTTTGAGTTCCAGAAGTAACTATTGATAAAAAGGTGAGTGTAGGTAATCTAGTGGCTTCAGGTAGTTCTCATTTTATGTTGAATATAGAAGTGCATCAGACAACAGCTATGGCATCAAAGGCAGCATCATATTTTTTTTTTGGAGGACTGTTTAGAGGAATCTTTTCTTTCACATCATCAGTACAGAGAGTGTGGGTGCATAGAACATTAGTAGCACATTTGGAAGTACTAAAAAAATTTAGACTATGGGATTTCAGTTTAGTACCACTGTTATAATGCAAGGAAGTACATCCACTAGCCCAGCGACCGCTGCTAGAGGATCAGGAGGCTTGAGATCTAGTGGAAATGGTGGTTGTGATGGTGGAGGAAATATCAGTATTGGTTTTGGTTTTGGATCTGGAGGACAAGAACCACATCCCTAACAACCCCCTCATTAACCTTAACAGGTGTTTTATGAGATGTCTCTTCACTTGTTAGAATATAGATGTATTGAATATGTTGTAGAACATGTACACAAGTGAGTTTTGTTATAGTTCGCTAAAAGAATCACCACTCCAAATAGAAAGATAATGTAGTTTACTACTACTCTTCAAGGGAGCAGGCATAACTGGTATAGAAAGTATGATTATGATGCTTTGTGCTCTATGTTTCTTATTGAGTTCCATATCCCTAAGTTTGAGCAGAAAAATATCAATGTGCTTAAGGACATTAAGAAGGGCTTATCAAAAAGCATTCAAGAGTATGATGCATGGTTTAAAACTTGTTGTCCAAGTTTTCTTATGACATACACCCTAGTTAGCATGCACATTTGTTTATTAGAGGTTTTTGGACTCCTTTCAGAAGGGTGTTATCTCATAAGACTTTTGTAGACCCGCATGACACTTTGGAGGAAGCTTTGCATGTTGAGGATGTTGGGAGTGTGGACACCTGTGTGATCTTGTTTCTTGAAGTGTAGATTATAGCTATGGTGAAACAATTGGAGAAGATCTCTGCTAATTCATCCCATGAGATGCATATTAGAATTTGGTGTATGGATTACGGGGTTGAATTACATACCAAGGATATTTTTCCTCGTAATTCGGTGCATGTCATGTTGTTGGACTTTGAGATTTGTCACTTAGATCATGATGTGATCAAATGTTCTCTTTTACAGTGTGAGATCCGAAAGAATGTATCCATGTATTGTAAAATATGAAAAACTTATACTCATGATACTATTAACTACAAAGTAGATGATCATATACATGAATCCATCAAAATGGGTGTGTGCTAGACTGGTGTAGCAAGTGCATCTAAGGAACAAGGAGAACAACATATAGAAGGGTGTAGTAATGGGGATAAGAGGAATAGAGGATTTCATGGTGGATATAGATTCCAAGGTCACGGCAGTGCAAGAGGAGGATTTCCTAGTGGAACTTATTTTACTTGTGGATCTCCTGATCATTATCAGGGTGAGTCCCCTCAAAATTTGGTTTTCTCTTGGTGTGGAAAACAACATAAATTTGAAGAATGCCCTAATTTGTATGAGCATATGAGCAAACAACACAAGCAAGATAAGGGAACAGTTATGATTAAGATTTAGCACATGAATGATGATCAATGGATGCCTAAGGTTAGTCTTAATTATAAATTACATCTTGTGCTAGTTACTACATGCACTAAGGTTGTGCATGCTCATGAGACTCCAAAGTATAAGATGACTATAACTAGGTAAGAAGTGATTAATTCAAAGTACCCTAATGTTGAACATCAGAATGGGGTTTACTTGGAGACTATGGATGTGATCAGGAATCTCCAAGGATAGATTCAGGGCCTAAAGGAACAGGCACACGTATTGGAACAAGATAAAAATGTTGAAATCCTATAGAAGGACATATATCATTTGAAGGAATTCTGCAGAATGTTGTGCCATAAGAACATCATCCCCTTGTTAGGAGATTGGTTGCGAGAGAAAGTACCGTGTGCAGGTAATGAGCATGAGAGGAAAATCCTTCATGCAGATCTTCCTCCCCATAATCATGATTATGACAAGGAGATTACATTGAATATGGTCATAGATGGATCGATTCTAAGCTATATTATGATAGATACAGGTGTAAAAGTTAATTTACTCATGTTGGATGTTTGGAATCAGATGGGTAGACCACCATTGTATCCTTCTTTGAATGTACTGAATATGGAAAATATAACTAGGGATAATCTTATTCATGTATTAAAATATGTTAGTATTATGATTCAGGGAGAAAAGTTTACTGGTGACTTTGTAGTATTGGAACTCGCAGAGGAAGATAGTTTCCCAACATTACTTGGGCACCCATGGTGTTATGTAAATAATGTAAATTTGCATTTCAATAAGGGGTACATTAGCTTTGATAGCAAAGAATAGCATGTTATTATATTGTTGATAGATGTAAAGGTTTCCCCATATGTTGAGCCTTTGAGTGATGAGAACTTGAACAAGATATACACTCATAAAATCAAAGACCTTGAGGTAATTGAACCATCTAAGGAAGGAGTAATACAGTGGGATGATGTGCATTCAGTTAGTGATACTACAAATATTTCTTGTGAAAATGGGTTACATTGAATGTATGAAGTAGTTGGGTGCGAGGTTAAGAATATAGATACTCACATGATCAAGTTACGCATGGTTAGATGCTTAATTTATAACCAGGTACTTTGGTACACTAGAAAAGGAAACCTTGATGTATTTTTGTGCACTATAGAAGCCCAGTGGATCGATGCTGGTGAAAGAATAAATATGTTGGTTTATACTATGTGTGGAATAGCAACACGTTGGTGGACTAAACACAAAGATAACCTTTTAGAATGGCATGAGGTGAGAATCTCTTTTTATACTAGGTTTCTAAGGAGAAATGCACCTACATAAATATGTTAATTCCATGGGAAGGATTCAGCTTTGCACCACGTTCAAAAGTGTGAGAGACTCTATACTAAGGGGCAGGAGGCCTTTCCACCATCACTCTGGGTACATAAGTTCTACACCACCTTAAGTGGTTGTGCGTGTGTGTGGTATGTCCATGCAGAGTTTACACGGGAGACCATTAATTGTAAAGAGATGACCTCAGGTATGATTCATACTTTTGATTACTTTTATCCTAAACCTCTGGTCAATGAAATACTATAGGTTATGAAGTGCCTTACTTTGGTAGATAGTGTGAAGGCTAAGGAGATTCTGATAGAAATTTTTGGTGAGCTGGATTTGGAGGCATGCCTCAACCTTGAAGAGACTGAAGAAGAAGAAATGGTCCACATGTGGGAAGAAAAGGAAAATAGTAAACTGGTATGTGTTGTAGATGATGAGGATGACAAGGATAACAACCTAGATGTTAACCACACTGAATTTACACGTGAGGTGATGGACGCAACAGATGAGAAGGCATGTGCATATCATGAGCCTATGAAAAACAAATAAGGTTAACATTGGGACATATGTAGAACCTAAAGAAGTAATTATTGGTGACTAGTGATCTGAACAAGAGGTTGCAAAGATCATTAAGACATTACACAACTTCCAAGACTTATTTCGTAGAGGCTATCATGAATTGAAGGGATTGCATCACTCTTTGGGTGAGATGAGGATCAAGTTGAAAAAATGTGTGCACCTAATTAGGAAGAGGCCATACAGGATTAATCATAATCTGTGTGTCAAGGTGAAGGAAGAAATCGATAAGATGTTGAAGTCTGGAATCATTGAGCCTATTAAGGAATCAAAGTGGGTTAGCCCAATGGTAAATAGTATCAAGAAGGATGGAGGGATAAGGATCTGTGTGGACTACAGGGACTTGAATGCGTCAGGTGTTATTGATCCTTTTCCCACCCCATTTACTGAGGAGATCCAAGAAGGAGTTGCAGGGCATGAGATTTACTCTTTTACTAATGGATTTTTAGGATATCATCAAGTGTGCAAAGCTAAGTAAGATCAAGAAAAGACAACTTTAAACACTAAATGGGGAAGTTTTTCATACATAGTCATGCCTTTTGGAATGAAGAATGATCTTGCAGTATTTTCATGCATTGTTGTACAAGCGTTTCAGGACTTCATTCATAAATTTTTACGTGTATCTTGATGATTAAACAGTGTATGGTATGGTTAAGGATCATTGTGATGATTTGAGAATGATTTTTGAGAGGTGCAGGCAGTTAAGTACCTCCTTGAATATTAATAAATGTATCTTTGAAACACCTTTTGACACTTTGTTGGGACATATTATTTATAAGGAAGGTTTATTGGTAGATCCAACCAAGGTTGTTGTGATCTTGGGCTTGGAATAACCTAAAAATTAGAGTGAAGTGCGTGGATTTCTTGGTCATACAAGGTATTACAGGAAATTCATTAAAAGATATGAAAATATTCACATGCCCCTAGAGGAATTATTGAAGGCTAAGGGAAAATTTTATTGGGGCAAGGCACAAAATCAGGCATTTGAAACACTAAAGGAAAGGTTAACCATTGCACCTATTTTGCATTTTCTTTCGTGGGACAAACTGTTTCATGTTCATGTTGATGCTTCTAGGACAACCAGGTGAAGTAATTATAGACCACCCTGTTTGTTTTGTGAGAAATAATTTGACATCAATTGAACAGAATTATATAAATACTGAGCAAGAATATTTGTCTATGATTTACGCATTGCATAAGTTCAAACAATACCTATTGGTGACACCATTTATTTTCTTCACAGATCATATGGCGCTCAAGTATTTGGTCAAAAATAATTTTTTAGAAGGGTGAATTTGCAAGTGGATACTACTATTTTAGGAGTTTCAGTTTACAATTGTTGTCAAACTAGGAAAGAGTAACTCATGTCCTAATCACTTGTCAAATTCTGTTGAGAATAAGCATAGAAATGAGGACATTATTTCATATGTACATCTCTTTAGATTAAATCACATGCCCACCAAGTTAGAATATTTTGTATTCTTTTTGCACACTTGACAGGTACTTGAGGGAATGAAGATGTTAGATGAGAAGCAACTTGCAATACGAGTGACACCTTATGAGTTGATAACTGGATATTTATATAAACTTGACTGTGATGAAGTTTTGCGCCAGTGTGTGCTGGAACATGAGCGTGAGGAAATTATGAAAGAATTTCATGGTGGAATTACAGGAGATACCACCACACACAAGATTTTGATGGTTTTATTATGATGGGAAACTTTGTATAAGGATGTTAAGGAATATGTCAAGGCATGTGATCATTGTCACCACATTGGGAAACTAGGAACTAGAGATGAGATGTCATGGTTCATTTTAAGAAGCCCCCTCTAAAAAAGTATTTTAGAATTTGTGGAAAATATCAAAAATTGACTTTTGAATTGTTGGTGAATTTATGAATAAATATTTCAAGGAAAGGTGATTTCGCATGGAGAAATTTTCTCAAGGTTTTGCATAGCTGGATAGGTAGGTTGGTCAAGTGAGTTGTTCATGGAAATTTTGTCATGGGTAGGTTAGTAGGTGGAGTCAGGTTGGTTAATCGGAGAGACTGGTCGGGTAGATTAGTTGAGCAGCTTGGATGGGGTAGCTTGGTTTGGTGGTTAGTCAGAAAATTTGGATGAGAGGGTATGGACGGGAAGGTTGGTTGAGTGGGTTGACCATCCAACTCTTCCTTCAACCCCTTGGTCATCCAACCCCTTAGCTATCCAACCCCTTTGTCATCCAACCCCTTAGTCATCCAACCCCTTAGTCACCCAACCCCTTACCCGTCTAATTCCTTAGTCGTCCAACCCTATAACCATCCAACTCTTCCGCCCAATCTCTTAGTCATCCAACTCCTTAACTATCCAACCCTTGGCTATCTAACCCATTATCTTTCCAACCTAATATCCATCACACCTCGAGCCATCTAATCAAAGAGCTTGGATTTGATGGGTTGTATCATTAGGTTGGTTGGTTTATTTGGTCGAGTGGGTTGGTCATACCGTCATATGTCCAACGTGGGTTGGGCTCATATCTAACCAATAGTTTTCTTCCAGGTGTCCATTAAACCTTTCAAACCCCTATATATACCCCTATATGGTTCATTTCTTCACTTTTCCACAAACATTTCCAGCTCTAAGCTCTCCATTATTCAAATTTCTCCCAAATTTAAACAATGGAAATCACCACATATGCTCCTACACCCAAATTCCAATACAAAAACCTCATGTGCCCACAGATTGTAGTTGTATTGAAACTAAAAGACGCACAAAAGGAATGGCTAGAAAAATCACAATTTACCGAGCTTGTCAACATGCCCCAATTTGATATTGATGCTTTTGTCCTTGATTACCTTCTTACCTCTTACAACCAGAATGAGGGACAATTTTCCATTCTCCTTGTACATCTGAGTGGTCGTCAAATTTTTTCACAATTGAGATCGCAGACGTGCATCAGTCAACTAAGTTACCATTTGAAAATAAGTCACCCGTTCTACAAAGGTTATCCTTACAGATGAAGACAAATTCTTTTTTGGAGTCTCATTATAATGTGTAGGTTGATGGTAATTTTATTATTTTCAAATAATTTTGTATCAACATTACTCAACCACCCAAGCCTCTAATATTTCTTGTATGTTATTGCAGATCCTCTTAGTCATTCAACAAGAGGCCTTATTTTACATGGTATTACAAACCAATTTTTTCTTGCAATTGCATCACTTTTTTAGGCCAAGATTGTATTACAGGGAAGATCTGTAGACATTCAGTATTGGGTAGTTCAATATATATTGCGAACACTAGCAGAATTCGATTGGTGCACATATTTGTCCAACCGAATAAAAACAAATGTCTCCCACACCTGCAATGTATTTGATAAATCCAAGATTGTATTCTCTTGTTGCAATTATATTCTTGTTTTCTATCAAGAAGCTTTCTTCGAATTGCAGCAAGCGAAAATTCCAACTACAATTAATGATAAAATGATTGGTTTCACTCTTGAAGAACAAGAAGTAACAATTACTTTTACAGTTTTCTTGTTATAATGATTTCTTATTCAATATTTTTCAATAAAATAATAATTGTAAGATTTTATTTTATAGAGAATATTTATAGCTGCAACATCTCATAAGGAAGCAATTTCTTGAGGTAAAGCCCCTCCAGAGGTTTCTGGAGGATTCTGACATGGATTCAGCAAAATCAACACCAATTAAAGTTCCTTGTCAAAAGTGACCTAGGGGGTTGGTATGTGCATCACATATACCATCACATTTAACTACATGTATGAAGTTTTATTTTTATATAATTATTAACTAACTCAAACAAGTATAAATTATGTAAGTAGTACTGTTTTTTTATATTTCTACTCTTCTTTTCTACATTTATTGTATTCAAAAAATACTAAAATTGGTGAGGAAGATCAAACTCATTCCAATGGTCAAGATCAAAATGTCACGTTTGTGTGTCCAAACATGCAAGGTAAATTGTAATATTTAATATTTAGCATGTTTTGTTTAGTTACAATTTTTTAGCATTTCAAGGCCCAACCATATAATGATAATTTTCTAACAATTTGTTGTTTGCGTCTTGTAGGTAATATGGCTTCTAAGCACATTCCACTTATAAGGAGGCTACCAATACCACAAACACGTACAATCCAAATAAAAATAAGATATCCAGGAAAGAATATAAGGTTTCCTGCAGACTCGGCTAGAACAGTTCATCCTGTAACCACAAAATTTCCTAGAATCTCACTAGGTGGTGTTTTAAGTGTAACAGTCACACAACTTTTCAACAACATCACCCTTTATGAGGAGTATTTGGGATTCGATAGTGGTGATGTAGACAAGGGTAACTATTTTGACACCCATGATATGATTCAATCTACTCCGCTTCCACCACAACCACAACAAAATGTGCATGAAGTACAAGACAATGACTCTCCTCCTCCTCCAAGAAAAGCTCCACAAAAAAATGATGAAAAGACACATTTTATATTAGAAAATATGATATCAGATAATATGGGGGTAAAAATTCAACAATTCAAGAATTTTAAAATAAATAAATACATGATACCATAATCATGCTCAAAGGCATTCATTGTTCACTAGAGAGCCAACCGATAAGGTAGGATTTTTTGCTAAACAAAGCTCAGTCAGGGACAATTTCATATACTAATGATTACAATGATGATATTATAGACATAATGTTAAAAAGGTTGGAGAATTTGAATGCTAAAGCACAAGATTACTACAACAAATGGGATAAACACAATACAAACGTTTTAATAGCAAATGTAGAAAAAGAAAAAGATGTGGTTAGTCATCTTTTACATGCAAAATCATAATATTATAAGCAATGCAATATATTTTTTCAACTTATCTAATCGACTAAAAAAATTATATTTCTGTTTTGTAGGAAAAATATGAAAATTTAAAGACAAAAGAAGCTATATTTGAAACACATTTGAAGAATGTTGCAAAAATCCTGAATTCATTTGTGCAGTTGAAGGAAAAAGTCATAGTATTAAATAAAAATAATAATATATTAAGAAGGATAATCAAGGAGCATAAGATGGATCCAGAATTATTACTGAAGGAAAATACATATGAAAATGTAACACTTTTTTTAGCAAGAGATGTAGCAAGGGAGGAGCATAATATTATTGAAAATATCAATACCGCAACACGAGATTTACAGGCATAAGGAGTTATAACAGATAGCTCTGTATAGAAAACAGATTCCTCTGCCTCTTACGTAAGAAAAAGATCAATCTTCTCCTGTAACATAAAAAAATAATTTGTTAGTTAAGTTCACCATGTGATAGGTGTGTTATCACAATTCCGACACTGGCATATGGATTAAAAGATAGTGGCCAACCCTTTTTTGCTTTTTATTCTGTGTGGCAGATGTAAGGACAACTATGATTCAAAATCATAGGTAGAAAATAGGATGCCCTTGTAATGTGTCCTTATATGACATAACTTGTCTAGAAGCTTTGAAATGTTATGTATAACCCCCTTTTTGGAATTGTATTGGCCAACAATGCTTTATGAATTGATACTTTTCTTCATAAAGTAATCCACCACATGAGAGAACGATTTCAAGAGTACTTTGGAATTGTAACTATATTTATTGTTAATTGATTTCTACATAATACAAATGATGTTTCTATTTCTTTGTTTATGTAAATGGTTCTTAAATTTTCATGATTTTGTTTGTTTAAAATATTTACATTTCTTATTTCATGCAAATGTAAAAAAATCAATTAACAGATATAAAAGACAAATATGTCCTTATTTTTGTTTGAAAACCAAATATAAATAACAAATGGGATACAAGAAAATGATAGTGACAATGTTCCAATGGCAATGGATCAAATAAAGACAAATATAATATTGCATTTATTGAAAGTTGTAATCTATATATGAAATACATCAATACTTATTACATCAAATGATTATAAATAGTCTCAATAATGTATAGAAGAAACGAAATCTACTGGAATTCAAACAGTCCTGAAGCAACACTTTCATTCATGTCATGGAAATCAACTGTAGCATGATCTATGGATGTGTCTTGATCCCCCGGGTCAGGCAGAATATTACTAAATCCTCTTCTTTCTACTATTGAATTCCATAATGTGAGTGCTCTATCATAAGGAAAAGAATCCATTGAGTAACGTGATACATACAACCTCATACAACTTTCTACATTCCTATCCAATCTGTTTCAAAATTTTGACTTTAAAAAGGATAGTGCATTGAAAAACCCTCTCATCTTCCACATAACCCAGAATCATTGTTTGAGAGAGTTCATACAACTTAATATACTCACTCAAATCTTCACGTATAATACTAATGGAACAGATATCCTTCCAAATCCTTTTGATGACACCATATTCCTGTGGGTTTTGTAGAAGTTGAACTTGTCGTATCATAGTATTAGCATAATCCATTGACTGGGAATTAAGCATTTTTCTTTGTAAAATACCTTCTACAGAAACTTCGTTTATCTCTTCAATCTTATAGAAATGGTCAGTTAGACCATTCATGTTTTTGAAAAATAAAGGACTGATAGATGTATAATGTTTTATGATAGACAAATTCAAAAATTGTGGATTTACAATTCCCATTGCTTCAAGTATTTTTTCATTTTTGAATCTTTCCCGGATCTCTTTAGCTAAAGATTCAGAGATATTTCTCAATTTATTCCTATTTTCCAATAATACTGCATCATATAAATTTCATGTGTCACTCTTACTTCTTCCATTTCTAAGATAGTCATATCAACTCCTTTTTTGGAACGTATTGAAGTGGAATTTCTTTCCCGTGTGTGTTATACATAGATGATCATGTATATTGTATTTTAAGAAGCACCTTGGTATTTTTCATGTCTATCAATGCATTATAGTTTTCAAAAGCATCACCCTGAAAAAACTCCCATCTAAAATATATAAATTTTCAAGACTCCAACACACACATAAATCTAATTCTTATGAAGCTTTGTTATATAGAAAGAATTATTCTGGTTCACATGCTTCATTAAAATATTAAGCTCCCTCAACATGGGAAAAATACCGCAGAGTGTGAGTAAAGTTTCTATAAGTTTGTTAGAGGGTACAATATATCTTTATCTTTATCTACATCACTATGATATTTATACATAAATATTGTCAATGAAGGATATTCATCAAATATTCTATAGGAAGGTTCATACATAGGTATCCATTTGGTATCTACATCTTTGAGAAGTTTTTTTACCTCTGTCATTCCAATTGTAAATTTCTGAAATTCTAAAACTCTCTTTGGACTGCTAGAATAATAAGCATGCAAATCATGTATCAATTCCTCCACTTTAGGTACATTTTCAAATGTGCTCACAATTTTTTAAGCCATATTCATTCTATTAGCCATGCAATGGATAAAAATCATATAAGGAGAAATAGTTGTCTGAAGTCGAACGCATAGACCATTTCTAGCTCCCTGCATTATAGCTACACCATTGGTTCCGACACGAATTACTTTTGTTGCAATGGAAAATTCGTCCATTCTGGCGATGTCCTTCATATTGGAGACCACCAATTTATAAATATTTTCATAATTGCATTTCTTGGTCATTTTATTAATTGCTAAGAGGTGGGGAGTTCTTATTTCATTAACAAATGTGTAAACATGAATACAAATTAATGAAGTATTATCCACTGCAGTAACCTCATCTATTGAAAGGGAAATATACTTTGCCTTTTGAACACATTGTTTCAAATCCTCCTTTTTTACCAAAGATAGACATTTTGCAGTTTCCTAGCCCCTGGTATCTGACCAATGAGATTGAGGAACGTTCTATAGACCAATAACCTGATACAAAATTTTATTTTCTCTGAAATCTAACATCGGTCTTCCCCTTTTCAATATATGGAATACGGTAGCAAACTGACTTTTAAATGCATTTCTGCCTCCATATCTTTGCTCAATCTTGTTACTATGGTGCCACCATTTTCATTTAGATTTTGAAGGAGTGTAGGACGAGGGTTTGGAAAGAATACACGCGCACCAAACAGCTACACTTCATCGAGAAAGGAGTTGTAAGATAAGGCAAAAAAAACTTTTAAGAAGAAATGTGCATGCATAGAAAGCTCAAGATTCGAAAATGGAGTGGAATGAAATGCTCTTGGATTACATGGACCAAAAAGAAGAAGAGTACAAAAGGGGGAGTAAATGTGTAACTCCCATGTAAGAAAAGATTCCTCCATAATGGAGAAGAGGATTTACTTTCCCAAATGGGAATGTAACTCCTATGTCACACTTACACATATGATAGATTCTGTAAGAGAATCTGTCATAACTAAAATGACACCTAGATCCATTTCCACCTAAGTGAGATGACTCACATGGTGTAGGTGGAAATAACACTAAATAATTAAATAAAGTGATCAAAAAACACCTACACCAACACCCCCCCTTCATCGAAACTAGGATGGGGCAAGGTAAGTAAGCAAGACAAACAAGAAATGGGTCCCAGCTATAAGCCTGATGAGGTACCCATGCACAAAATGTCTCAAGTAGTGAGGGGAAAACCCAGTGGGAAAAACCTCAACTTACAAGAGATAGCAAACAAACTCTCCTAAACTACTAAGAAGAAGGAGATAAGGAGTCTATCCTGCCTCCCAAGAAGATGATCCAGTCACGAGCCACCCTGTGTTGAGTGAAGAGGAGGAAGAGGACCCCTGAAGTGCCAAGGTTTTGTTCCAATCAAGGGAACAATGCTCCATATGTGAGGTGGAAAATCCAGCTGCTCCATGAAGAAGTGTAGATCTGGAAGTAGTGGCAATGAAGGAAGGTGGAATGATCTAAACCTATGAATAAGTGTACCCAATTCCTGATGAGTCCTGAATCATAGTGCCTACTCCCTAAAGTTCCTGAAGTGGGCCAGAAGTGGGCAGATCAAGAGACAACTCCTCAAGATGTGTCAAGTGATAAGTGGATGGTGGAGGTGGGTCCCCATCATCATGGCAATCAACTATGCTAAAAGAGATGTCCAAAACATCAGAAATGGGCTCAGAAGTATCCTCAAGTCCAGCTGAGTCGGATGAAGAATCAGAAGGAAGAGTAAAGTGAGAGAATGAGTACAACCGAGTGTGATGGTCATCTATACCAACTGTAACAATAGCATCATTGTGGAGCTTCCTAACATAAACTGAGTCCGAAGTGAACTCAACTCACATGCCCTGTCCAAGATGAGTGATTTGATAGACTGAAAAAAGGTTTGTTGAAAGTAAAGGGATACTTAAAACATTATTGAAAGTACCACCACTTACCTCAACCGATCCTTGTCCAAAAACTTGTGTAGTGGTGTTGTCACCAAGCTGAATAGAGGACATGTCACATGGCTCAATTGAATCAAACTCAATGTATGATGATGCCATGTGATGAGTTGTACCTGAATTAATGATCCATGTAGGGGTAGGTGGCACAACTGTCACTAGAGTTTTTCCCTTTGGTTTCTCCTTGTTGGATTCTTTTACTTTTTCTTTCTCTTGTACTTTCTCTTTTTCACTCTCTTTTTCCTTAGAACTGTCGTGGGGTGATGAAGGCGTTTTGAGAGAATTTGGGACTCCAATATTGTGCTTCTCAAGAAGATTAGTGAGGAGAGCAATATTTTTCTTCAAGCACTTTTCTTCATCATGCATTCCATGGCAGTATCCACATTTGATTCGTTCTTTGGAATTTCGGGAGGTGGAAGAGTTGTTTTGGGGTTTGTCCTTCTTTTCATGATCCGGTTTCTTCTCCTTAGAAGCTCTCAGCTTTTCCTTTCCAGCAATGAGAGCATGGGATTTTTTGGATTTTAAGTTGCCCATTTGAATCAATTTACTTTGTTCCCTGATCAAATCTATAATAAACTCATCAAGAGAGGGTATAGACCAACTTTTTCCAAGTGCCCTTTTTGTTGCATGGAAGGTGGAGACAAATATGGAGTATTCAGGACCAAGTTTGGTAAGGACAGATAAAATGAGTTGAGATTCAGTTTTCTTTATTCCACAATCTTCTAACTACAATCTAAGTGATATGAATTTGGAGAAGAAGTCTTGAAGGTGTCAAAATCATTGGGACTAAGGCTTATTAGGTTATTCTCAGGTTCATGTCCCCGCATTTCATCCTGTTTCCCAAAAAAAAATGGAGAGTCTCCAGAACTTCTTTGGGTGTGGTGGAAGAGGAAATGTGAAAACGCAGCTCTGGAGATACACACATGGTCATGAACCCAATGGCTTCATCACACTTATCAAGCCATTTTTCTTTGTCTCTTTCATCATCAGGTTCAACTTGCTGATCGGTGGCAATGCGGAACAATTTCTTTCCTTTTAAGGTAGTGATCATAGCATTCAACCATTCTTGATAGTTGAATGGGGTGAGCAAGGGAACACCATGATTATCCATGACAGAAAAAATGTGCAAAAAGGAAATATGATACCCCCCCCAAAAAAAAGTGGCACTTTATAATATAGTGTGTTTTACAAAACTAATATTCCCATCATGTAGATTCCAAAAAAACATCCAATTTTGACTAAAGAAGTGCTCAAAAATGAGCAACGAGTCAAAAGTTATGGCTTAAAGAAATTCCTGTAACTGATAAGAGAAAGCTAGTTAGCCCTGCAAAACATTAAAAAAGTGCCCAAAACACATTAAAAAGGTATCATGTTTGTGCCCGTTGGAAATGGCATCAAATTTCAAAAGGGGTTTGTTTTTACTGTGAGGGGGGATTAGCCTCCTGCCAACCCTGGACCTCACCCTCCGCCTTTGACACTCAAAGGAAGGAAGGTAAATACAATAAAATAAATGCCCTAAATTATTTAAAAGGCCATGGAATAATGTTTATCCTTAAAACAAAAAAGGAATTACCAATAATCAATTTTAAGGAGTCCTCATTGGCCCAGATGGAGGCCACGTGCTTGTAACTACAATTTTGCAGCTGTTTGTCAGCAAAAGAAGACGTTGAATAGCCAGGGATGCATTGAACCTGTTGTTTGAATAGTCCCATGTGCTAGATCTCCTGCTAACCCCGCTGCACCACCCAGACCCTACTGTACAACTCTGATGAAATGGCATAATGATGTTGAAGCAAAAACAATGGGTCTGTTTTGAGCAGAAGCTAAAAACATGTCTGTTTTAAGTTGAGCCATGGTAAAAACACTCAATCCGAGCCTATGCAAATGGTAACCTAATGCAAGAAGAGGCACACGTTAATGTCGGCCAAGACAGTGAGTAGGGGTGCAAGGGAATGATTCAGAGTTGCGGAGGTGTTGGGTCACTGGAATGGAGCATGCACAGACAACGAGTAAGAAGAGCCTGCAAAAAACACTATAGTCCAAAAAAACATGGTGGAATAGGCACTAAAAAGGATAGTTGGAGATCAAGTCTGAGGTGCCAAAAAGAGCATGAGCACACACAGCCAATAGCCAGACCGATGAACCAATGCTGGCCAGTCCAAAAACATGAGCAGAGGAGTTAATCCTTGTAGCCCTTCACTATTGAATGAAGACTCAAATTGCACCCCCTTATTTTGAACCTACAAATGTTGAATCCACAACCAAAAAGAACCACACTAACAAACCACTAAAAAATAACCACAAGAATTTGAATTATGCAGGTAAAGCACATGCAAGAAGTAAAACTTGCACAAGAAACTACACGGTGGAGCAACAATGGCGAGCAACATGATTCTAGTCCCCTAGCTATGATACCATGAAGGAGTGTAGGACGAGGGTCTGGAAAGAATACACGTGCACCAAACAGTTGCACTTCACCAAGAAAAGAGTTGCAAGATAAGGCAAGCAAACTTTTAAGAAGCAATGTGCATGCATAGAAAGCTCAAGATTCGAAAATGGAGTAGAATGAAATGCTCTTGGATTGCATGGACCAAAAAGAAGAGGAGTACAAATAGGGGAGTAAATGTGTAACTCCCATGTAAGAAAATATTCCTCCATAATGGAGAAGAGGAGTTACTTTCCCAAATGGGAATGTAACTCCTATGACACACTTACACATATGACAGATTCTGTAAGAGAATATGTCATAACTAAAATGACACCTAGATCCATGTCCACCTAAGTGAGATGACTCACATGGTGTAGGTGGAAATAACACTAAATAATTAAATAAAGTGATCAAAAAACACCTACACCAATAGATTTTTCATACATTTTTGTTCCTTTTCATATTCTTCTGTGTATTTTACATGTAGACACTCTTTTGCATATTTCCACTTATGTGTTCTGACTATGCTACCATCCTTTTGTTTTTAGGAAATGTATATTTTCCCACAGTGCTTTTCAATTGTGTCCAGTTTGAGTTGCATCATGTGATCCTTCCCATGTTTCCAACCACATATATTGCATCGACATTGTGTTGGAACATCATTACCATTTTTAGTGTACACATGTTCAATAAATGGATATTTTGCAGCCCATTCGAACTGGAAATTCCTTCCAAATGTCCAATTTTTCCTCTTTCTTCTAACATATTTTCTTTTTTTCTTGGGGTTTAACTTCTACATCTAGGCTCTCAATAGGAATATCTTTATTCTCATGTCTCTTTTTTCTAGAAATAGACCTTGGAGTAGAAGCTTGTGTTGATGTCGAAACGCAGCACCCCTGAATGTCTGCAACACGATGGGTTGAGACTCTCAGTGCGATTGCATAACATGGAGCTTTTCTCAAGTGTGGGACCTTGCGAAAATAGAAAAAGCTCTCTGGATGAAGGCCGGTTCCTATTTCTCTGTTCAGATGCACATGTAAAAAATGCAGAGGGTTTACTCAAAACCTAAACTAACTTGCCAAGGAGACAGGGTAAGAAGATGCATGAAATAAAACCTAAACTACAAAGGTGATGCACCGAGGAATGAAGAACACCTGTCTTGCCAAATAAACACAGACCATTAAAATGCAATGCAAGATCATACACAGATAGCAAGATTCACAGTGAAAGATCAGGGGGATGCAAATGAATACAAAGAGGGTTGAGAATCATCCACAGACATGCATTAATTTTCACCAAAGATTGATACAGCACACTGCAAAATGCCAAGAGGCAAGGTTGCATTACAGTTTCAGATGGGAGGTTTTAACTCCACAAGTTCACCTGCCAAAGAGAAGAAGGGAGGGGCAAAACAGAAATGTCCAACCTTTAGAAAGAAGCCCCTCCTTACAATTTATAGGAAGAATGAGAGAGAAAAGAGAGAGAAAATCAAAATCTTCCCCAACCACCCCCATTGTATTTAATTCATCTCATTATGGTGGTAGGTGAGAACCCTAGCGAACCTAAAAAGTAGCGAACTATTTTTTTTATTTTTAAGAATTTTTTCTCACCTAATTAAATATATCCAATCGTAGTTGGATAGAGGACCTCGTAAGATTTCCAAAAAGTCCAACCTTGCATGAATCTGAGCTCCCAGTCAAAAGTTATGGCCATTTGAATATCTGCGCCAGGGTCTGCTTCCTGTCAGCGCTCAAAAATGTTGCGCCTCCTGAAGGTGCACCATAGGCACATCCATGTGTGTGTCGACATCCTCTTCCATGCGCCAAGGGTGCATCCTTCACCCTGTCGACACTCCGTGTCATGCGCCCATTCTGTGCGCCTTGGGCGCACCATTTCCTCTGTCGACACTCCGTGTCGTGCGCCCATTTCGTGTGCCTTGGGTGCACCATTTCCTCTGTCGACACTCCGTGTCGTGCACCCATTTCGTGCGCCTTGGGCGCACCATTTCCTCTGTTGACACTCTGTGTCATGTGCCCATTCTGTGCCTTGGGCGCACCATTTCCTCTATCGACACTCCGTGTTGTGCGCCCATTTCGTGCGCCTTGGGTGCACCATTTCCTCTGTCAACACTCTATGTCGTGCGCCCATTTCGTGCGCCTTGGGTGCACCATTTCCTCTGTCGACACTCCGTTTCGTGTGCCCATTCTGTGCGCCTATTCTATATGTCAGGGATTTGAGCTTCTTTGATTTCTCCATTCTCCTGCTTGTCTATATCTACCTAGGGGAAAGAGATATACAACAATTTGGTGACTCAATGGGATCACCTGCCTGCTAGGTAGAAGATCAGTGGCCTTTAGCAATCCATTGGGCATGGAGTCATAAGCAATAACCTAGAACCAACTTGATATCTGATCCCGATCCTGATATCGCAACCTCTTCTTCGAGAGCACGCTGAACTATAGAAATTCAACCTGAGAGCAACAAAACCTGTGCCGAAGCACTTAGGGAAAAGAAACCTAACTACAACAAGACAATGTGCACACGCACTTAGAGGAATTGAAAACTAGGCTAATATTTACAAGGGTAGAACTTTTCTCTTTTCAGTAGCAATGTTTAAGATAGATTCCGTTGACCGGAATCGGGATTTCTTTCTCCGTCCAATGTAGACAATTGGAAGGCATTGCTATTCTTACATCCCGTGACCATGTAGGGGCCACTCCAAATGGCATAAAATTTGGAATGCCTTCCCGGTTTTGCCCGATCTGCATCCCATTTCAGAACTAAGTCTTCTTCCGAGAAGGTCCTTGCTCTTGCTTTCTTATCAAACCATCTTTTCACTAAGGCCTGATCTTTATCAATCGTTTGAGCTGCATGCTCTCTAATTTCTTCCAATTCCATCACTCTACATACCTAGCCTCCATTGGTTCGAACTCAGCCAACTCCAATTGCTTCATGAACTCCAATGCAGGTAGTTCTAATGATATAGGCAATACTGCCTCTTTTCCATAGACCAACTTGTAAGGGGAATTACCTGTAGACCTCTTTGGTGTTATTCTGTCAGCCCATAATGCTGATTTTAGCTTGGTATGCCATGTTCTTTGATTTTCATCCAGAGTCCTCCTGACGATTCTTAGCAAATTTTTGTTTGTGGACTCTGCCTGTCCATTACCCTGCGGGTAATAATTTGAAGAGGTGCTCAAATAGATTCCATTCTTGACAGCCCATTCTGTAATCTTGGAACCTATAAATGCCAATGCATTGTCTGATATGATAGTGGCTGGCACACCAAACCTGGTCACTATTCCTTCATAAAAGTCTAGTATGTTAGACTCATTTTCTTCTTTGAGCACTGCTGCTTCGGTCCACTTGGTGAAATAGTCCGTTGCCGTGAGAATCCATTTGTGGCCTTGGCTTGAGTTTGGATTGATGACCCCGACGAAGTCCAATCCCCATTGCATAAATGGTTGGTCAACCAGAATTGGGTGCAATGGAAGTGCTGCTAGTCTTTCTTTTCCTGTGAAGAGTGCACATTTCTTGCACTTTCTTATCCATGTATAGCAGTCACTGAAGACTGTCGGCAAATAATACCCTGCCTTCATTATCTTGAGAGCTGTTACTCGTGGGGTAAAATGTCCTCCAGAATCTCCATCATGAAAAATCTTGTAACACCCTCTCAATTTGACCTGTCCCAATGCACCTCAATAGAACTCCATTGATGTCTTTCTTAAACAAAACATCATCAACAAGCACATATGGAATGGCTTGTAATCTGAAGTATCTTCTCTTTGCTTTGCTCATTTCTGGAGGGCATAGGCCTATCTGTAGGAAGTGTATCATATTCTGAGTCCAACAAGGAGTAGGCACGTCATCATTTTCTTGTTCTTGATTATCCTGTAGTACCAAGGCAGTCTCTTTTTCATTACCAGCTTCAACTTGTTGACTCAAGGCTAGCTGCTCACATAGTCCCTTCCCACGTACTAGTTTGGTGACCTTGATCTCGATGTCGTATTCCATGACACGAGTTATCCATCCTGCACGTTTCTCATTCAGATCCTTGTTTAGAAGGAAGTCCCTGACTCCCGCATGAGAGACTAATAATTGGATCTTGTTGTTTGAGACTAGGTGCTTGAATTTCTTTAAGCTCCTGATTACTGCAAGGACATGCTTTTCAATGAAAGAGTACCTAGTTTCATATTCCTCCAAGCCTTGACTGAAGAAAGAAACTGGTTGTTCTAATCCTCCTTTGTTTTGTTTGTAACCAGGATTGCAGAAATCGTGTCCCCACCACCAAAGGCATATAGCACGAAATCCTTGGAGAAGTCTGGATTGACGAGAGTCGGAGCTTGAGATATAGCCTCTTTTATTGCCTCAAAACTTGCCTTGCCTTCAGATGTCCACTTAAATGCCATACTCTTCTTTAACATCAACATTATTAGCTTTACGAGAGCAGCAAAATTTGGAACAAATCTGCGGACAAAATTGATCCTTCCCAAGAAGCTTTGAAGAGGCCTTCTTGTGACTTGGCAATGGCAATGCTTGAATTGCTTCAACTCTTTCTGGGTCAATCATCAATCTCTCCTTTGAAACAATATGGCCTAGAAGTTTTCCCTCGTGAGCCAAGAATATGCATTTTTTGGGATTCAATGATACCCCAAATCTTCTACACCTCTGAAATACCTGCCTTAGATGAAAGAGGTGATCCACTGCATTTTTTGAGAATACAGTGATGTCGTCAAGATATATTAGAACTATTTTATTGATCAACCCCTTAAATGCCATATCCATTGCCCTTTGGAAGGTGGCTCCAGCATTTGATAGTCCAAATGGCATCTTCTTGTAGGCATAGGTCCCCCATTTGGTGGTGAAAGCCATCTTAAATTGGTCATCTTCTTTCACCAACACCTGATTATACCCTGAGTAGCCATCTAGGAGAGAGAATCTCTCTGAACCAGATACTACTTGCAATATTTGTTCTATTGAAGGAAGTGGGTAATGGTCTTTGAGAGATGCCCTATTGAGGTCTCGAAAGTCCACACATAACCTGATTTCTCTGCTCTTCTTCCTTACCGGAACCAAGTTTGCAACCCAGCTTGAGTGCTTGATCAGGAATATAATGCTTGCCTCGATTATCTTGTTTAACTCTTTCTTCATTAGAGGCTTGAATCGTGAGGGTTAACAGGTCTTTACTTCTGCCTAATGGGTTTAGCATCTAGATCTAGTTCTATTGTATGTTGTTGCCAACTTCGGAGTTGAATCCTCGCAGGTATTCATAGCTCCAAGCGAAGACATCTGGAAATTCCTTCGGCAAAGTTGTGTGAAAACTGATTTTCTCCCGTTTAGTGGCCACTTTACCAATTTGAAGTGTTTTGCCTTCCGCAACCAAAATTGACTTTTAATTTTCTCTCATTTGACCTGTATGTTAGCCTTTTATTTACAGAACTACTCGTTAGGATTGAATATGGATTCCAACATTAATAATCCCTTGGGAAGTTTGTTTGTCCGTAGCTACACTACTTCATTCCCGTACTACTGTTTCTAGCCTATATTGATTTCTAGTTAAGAATTCAGCTTCTTCTTGTAAGAAATTGATGATCTGTTGATTGTTCTCAAACACTTGCTAGCTCGTGTTTATTATCTAGCACTACTGGCCTCATAATCACATGGATATGTGGCTGTTTTTTTTCCCTTTCTGATGTTTTCAACCACATCGAACATTGCTATAACTGCTGCAAGCCTATCAACGGACTTCATTTTTCTGACTGGGTATGGACACAATGTTGAAAGCTTGGAAATCCTCAATGAGGTCCCATACCATGTTCTTGTAGCTCTTCAGTAGGTCGTTCTTTGTAGCATGTTGTCCCTTGACTTGGGTTGACGATTATCTCACTATCTCCCGAACACCTGCAAGTTCTTTATGCCCTTTTTCCTGGCCCAATTAAGTCTATGAATCAATGCCTCGTATTTAGCTGTGTTGTTTGAATAGGAAAACTAGAAATGATCATGCTGAAAAATATTTTTGATGTCTTGTGGTGAAAATCAACATTGCACCACCTCCAGCACCTTGTCTGCTTCTCGAACCATCAAAAAATAATTTCCAAATTTTGCTTTCATCCCTTTTGTTCAGGCTGAATGATGTCAGGAATGGGTGAATTTTCTTCGTGTACACAATACACACCCAATTCAGATTCTTCAATTTCCTTGTATGGGTCAAATTCATGACTTTTGTTTTCCCATTCATCCAAAGTTAAATCAGGAATTCCCTCGACCTTAGTACCTGTTTCTAGATCACTTGAACACTCCTCCTGATCAAAAGCTGAGCAATTTGCATTGATAGGGACTTGGTACATGAGGCTCAATATGGAAATTGGCAATTGATTCTGACCTGATTGTTGCTTTGGCCCCATACCTTGTCCTGAAAATCATGTGTGACCAATCTGCAGATAAATATCCACCGATATTTGCAGTGAAGTCTCTTGATAAACACAACGCAAAGAGTGAACGGGAGGTCAATTACAGGACACATCTTGCAGAACTGTAACATTAGGACATGAATGTAGTGTTAGGCTTAACCCCTTGATGACCCCAACTAGTTCCCACTGCCATTCCATCTAGCTGTACTACTCCTTTCAGCACTGGCTCATACTTCAAACCCAGTTGATCTGCTATTTGCTTCGGCATCACTGAACTAGTTGCCCCTGAATCTATCATGCAGTTGTGTACCAAGTGGTTTCCAACAATCAATGAAACATAGAATGGTGGAGGCTTCAAATTTTTTCTTGTCTGGCCCCCATCATGTTGCACTGCATTAGTGAGCAACTTTCTCATGTCCTCAGTGGTTTGATACATTTGTGGCAGACCAATTAGCCATTGCAGCTTGCAATAAGTCTCGTTGCCCTAGGATCACCAGTGATTCCCACATGGAAATGTTCACATGTGTCTTCTTCATTTGATCGATGATGTTGAAGGGGGATGAATTTTCCTTTTGTCTGTCCCTTACTTGGTGCAACCTTTTCTGGAGCTTGAACAGGTGCATGTGTTGCTACAACAGGTACCTTAGGCTGATTTTGCACATTTGGAGCTATGTTTGGTCTACTGACCCCTTGTTGTGTAAGAGTGGGTTTTGAGAAACAACTGGATTAGACGGTTGTCCCTCTTCTATGCTTCTCTTCTTTGACCGTGTGTTGGCAGCCACGCCTTGAAAAGGCTGTTGGTTAACTCCACAGAAGTCTTCCGTTTGCCAATTGGCCAATGTGGTTTCTGTTGGAGGTCCTTCTTGTTGCGTTTCTTGCTGCTGATTCCTCTTCTTTGCTTGGTTCTTGAGGCACACAATGGTTTGCACCATCAAGGCCTGATTCAGTGCACCATTGAAACATGCTGACTGATTGTGGGGTAGATTGCAAGTGTAACACCAGTCGTACTCCTGTGCCATGTTGTTTTGTGTTGGAACCAAGGCTCTTGAGGATGTCATTGCATTTGGATCATACGGTCGAAATGGCCTGGCAGCTTGAGGTTGTCCGTATGGTTTTGGTTTTGATTTGCAGCCTGAGCTGGTGGTCTATTTTGTTGGTATGGGGGCCTAGCCTGGTACTGTGCTTGAGGCTGATACGGTCTAGCACTTTGAGCTTGCTGTCTTTTGATAGTCACTAGCTCATTTCCAAGGTTCTGTAGTTGTTTCATAACCTCCTGCAATTCCTTTGAAGTATTTGAAGAAGTCGATGCCTCATTATTGCTTTGATTTCTAGGAGTTGGAATGGGATTCAACTCTGGTGCTTGACTAGTTGTAGGATTTCCCATATCTGGATAGAGAGGCATTGGCGGCCTTGGTGCAAGCTTACCAGCTTGGATCAAACAGTTCTCTGCTCTGATAGCTGTGTCGTAGGCCCCTGACAGCATTGTTCCCTCCCATTGATTGGATCATCATGGCTATGTCTGAATTTATAGCCTTTAAGAAATAAAGGAATGCTCCTTCGGCGGTTGGTCTAATAATTATTGGAATCCTGTCCCATGTCTGTTGGAACCTGAAGTTGAAATCTGTCATTTGTTCGTTAGGAGCCCTTTTGATTGTTGTCAGTTGTTCCAATAAAGACAAATTGTCTGCCCTTTCACCCAAATTGGTTACAAAGAGCTGAACAAAGTTGGTTCCAATTCGTAATAGACCCTACTACTAGGCTCCTAAACCATTGTAAGGCCTTACCTTTGAAAGATGAAGCCAACAACTTGACTGCAACATCCATTTCATTTATTTCGTGGATTGCACATACATTAGCAATATCCTGGATGTGATCAATAGGAGTAGTATGATTTTCTCCTGTAAAATAGGGGATATTCTTTAGCGCTGCAACTGGAATTTGATTCTGAGCATTTAGGGCAAGTGGACTACTTCCCGTGAAATTGACAAAGGGATTCGGTGGTAGATGTGCCATTATGATTGGCCTAAGAACCCTGGTTGATGCGAGAAAAGGTCTACCAGGTGGAGGTGTAGACAAAGTCCTGTTAGGTGGAGATGGTGATCTTTGTGATCTTCTTCCTCTCCTTCCTCTGCCTGTGAAAGTTTCAAGTGGAAAAATAGCCCCTCTTCTCGAGTATTAGACCTTGTTCTGAATTCTTCTCATGTGCCTGGGCAACTTGTGCTGCTACGCCACTGAACTCTATCCCTTCAGAGTCGCCAGATGTGTTAGATAAAAAGCCTCTAAAAGGCTGGATTTTTCCAAGTTACACACCAAACCTGACAATATTGAAAATATAATTTAAAAATTTGAAGGACCCAGAGGAGACAATCTTCAATCCGGAAGTCTTGGCCCCTGTTGTGCAGCTCGGATTCCCGAAAGCTACAGGCAGAACTCAGGTCATGCAATGCAACTCACAGAACCTGAATTGCCATGGTCTGTAGATCCCCGGAAAAGTCAGGTGGAACATGCAATGCGACATAACTCTCAAAACCTGAATTGCCATGTGTCGTGCAACTTGGAACATGCAATGACATCCCCCAAAACCTGAAATATGTTGGGGTCTGCTTTGATGTTTTCGGACCCCGAAAACCTGAAATTCACTGAAAACCTTAAAAATTTTGAAAGTCAAAATATCAAAAAACTAAGAATACCCTTTTGAAGATTACTCTCAGATCTACCAACTGCTGAAATTTTGACCTATTTTGAGCAAGATAAGCCCTTGAAAACTGATTTTGGAGTTCGGCCTGGACGGAGAAAAATCCAAAATTTTAAAACTTGCAATTTCTCCGAGTCCAAATTTCATGAAAACTCCTTCAAATCTTCATGGAATGACCTCTTGGTCCCACCGGGCGTGCCAAAACTGTTGGTGGTCGAATCACACCGCACCCCTGGGACTCTGCAACACGATGGGTTGAGAGTCTCAATGTGATTGCACAACATGGAGCTTTTCCCAAGTGTGGGACCTTGCGAAATCGGAAAAGCTCTCCGGATGAAGGCCGGCTCCTATTCCTCTGTTCAGATGCACAAATAAAAATGCAGAGGGTTTACCCAAAAAACCTAATCTAACTTGCCAAGGAGACAGGGTAGAGAATGCATAAAAATAAAACCTAAACTAAACAGGAGGTGATGCACCGAGGAATGTTGAACACTTGCTTTGCAAATTTAACACAGACCACATAGATGCAATACAAACATCATGCACAGGTAACCAAAATTTCAATGAAGAGATCAAAATGCAACATGAAATACATGAGAGGGTTGAGAATCAATCACAGGACATATATACATTATGCTCTCAAAGAGTCGATACAATACATTGCAGTGCCAAGAGGCAAAGAAGAATTGCATTACAATCCGTATGGGAGGTTTGAAAACTCCACAAATTCTCTTGCGAGCAAGGGAAGAAGGGAGGGCCAAAAAAGAAAATGTCCAACCTTTTTTAAAGAGCCACTCCTTACCAATTTATAGGAAGAAAAATGAGGGAGAAGAGAGAAAATCCGAATTCTGCCCCAACCACCTCCAAGACTGCATTTAACTCATCTCATCATGGCAGTAGGTGAGAACCCCAACAACCTCAAAAAAATGGAGAACTGTATTTTTACATTTTTGAAGAATTTTTTCCCACCCAATTAAAGATATCCAGTCATATTTGGGTAGAGGACGCTCGGAGAGATTTCTGAAAAGTCCAACCTTGCATGAATCTTCGAGCTCCCTGTGAAAAGTTATGGTGATCTGAATATTTTCCTTTGTTGGCGGTCAGGGTCTTCTTCCTGTCGGGTTTCGCCATGGGTTCTCCCGATTCTGCATTTGCATCGGGTTTGGAGGATGCCGATCGACATGTGTTTGATGCTTGTGTTTTCCCGAAACCCACTTTCCTGCCGGTATTTCCAAGGTTTCCTTTACTTTCCCCGGGGTCCAAGAAATTGGACTGACATATGGCGCATCGGGTTTGGAAGGTGGCTCGACATGTTTTCACCCCATGCTTTTGACCAACTTGTTTCCCCGACTCCAAGAACCTGATTTTCCTGGCAGGAAGTGTTTCAGATTTTGCGGAAAATTTCAAGCATCCCATGGACATGCCTTTGCGAATTTTCATGCTTCATGTCTCATGTTTCCCGAAACCCCCGCGGGGTAAACCCGAAATTTCTTTGTGTCCAGGTTTTCCAACCGGACCTCCGACATATCTCTCCCCTTGATGTCAAGTTTTGGAGATCCCTCCGACATGCTTTCTTTGATGGTCGGGTTTTCTAAGACCCCTTCGACATGTTCCTTTTACGTGTTTTTCCGCCTTTGTGTCTCCTTGTAAACCCGATTTCCCTTCGTTAATCTATATTTACCCAGGGGGTAAATATATACAACAATTTGGCGACTCAACGGGATTACCTGCCTGCTAGGTAGAAGATCAGTGGCCTTTTAGCAATCCATTGGGCATGGAGTCATAAGCAATAACCTGAAACCTGACCTGATATTTGATCTCGAGCCTGATACAGTAACTCCTTCTCTGAGAGCACGCTGAACTGTAGAAAACCAACCCAAGGAGCAACAAAACCTGTGCCAAAGCACTTAGGGAAACTGAAACCTAACTACAACAAGACAATGTGCATACGCACTTAGAGGAATTGAAATCTAGGCTAATATTTACAAGGGTAAAACTTTTCTTTTTCAGTAGCAATGTTTAAGATAGATTCCGTTGACCGGAATCGGAAGTTCTTCTCCATCCAATGTAGACAATTGGAAGGCATTGCTATTCTTACATTCCATGACCATGTAGGGGCCACTCCAAATGGCATCAAACTTGGAATGCCTTCCTGGTTTTGCCTGATCTGCATCCCATTTCAGAACTAAGTCCCCTTCCTGGAAGGTCCTTGCTCTTGCTTTCTTATCAAACCATCTTTTCACTAAGGCCTGATCTTTCTCAATTGTTTGAACTACATGTTCTCTAATTTCTGCCAATTCTATCAACTCTGCATACCTGGCCTCCATTGGTTCAAACTCAGCCAACTCCAACTGCTTCATGAACTCCAATGCAGGCAGTTCTAATGATATAGGCAATACTGCCTCTTTTCCATAGACCAACTTGTAAGGGGAATTACCTGTAGACCTCTTTGGTGTTATTCTGTCAGCCATAACTACTGATTTTAGCTTGGTATGCCATGTTCTTTGATTTTCATCCAGAGTCCTCCTGATGATTCTTAGCAAATTTTTGTTCGTGGACTCTGCCTGTCCATTACCCTGTGGGTAATAATTTGAAGAGGTGCTCAAATAGATTCCATTCTTGATAGCCCATTTTGTAATCTTGGAACCTATGAATGCCAATGCATTGTCTGATATGATAGTGGCCAGGCACACTGAAACCTGGTCACTATTCCTTCATAAAACTCTAGTATATTAGACTCGTTTGCCTCTTTGAGCGCTACTGCTTCAGTCCACTTGGTGAAATAGTCCGTTGCCGTGAGAATCCACTTGTGGCCTTGGCTTGAGTTTGGATTGATGACCCCGACGAAATCCAATCCCCATTGCATAAATGGTTGGTCAGCCAAAATTGAATGCAATGGAAGCGCTGCTAGTCTTTCTTTACCTGTGAAGAGTGCACATTTCTTGCACTTTCTTATCCATGTATAGCAGTCATTGAACACCGTGGGCCAATAATACCCTGCCTTCATTATCTTGAGAGCTATTACTCGTGGGGAAAAATTTCCCACCAGAATCTCCATCGTGAAAATCTCGTAACACCCTCTCAATTTGACCTGTCCCAATGCACCTCAATAGAAATCCATTGATGTCTTTCTTGAACAAAACACCATCAACAAGCACATATGGAATAGACTTGTAATCTAAAGTATCTCCTCTTTGCTTTGCTCATTTCTGGAGGGCATAGGCTTGTCTGTAGGAAGTGTATCATATTCTGAGTCCAACAAGGAGTAGGCACATCATCATTTTCATGTTCTTGACCATCCTGTAGTACCAAGGTAGTCTCTTTTTCATCACCTTGCTTCAACTTGCTGACTCAAGGCTAGTTGTTCACATAGTCCCCTTTCCACGTACTAGCTTTGTGACCTTGATCTCGATGTCATATTCCATGACACGAGTGATCCATCCTGCACGCTTCTCATTCAGATCCTTGTTTAGAAGGAAGTCCTTGACTCCCGCATGAGAGACCACACAATTGGATCTTGTTGTTTGAGACTAGGTGCTTGAATTTATTTAAACTCCTGATCACTGCAAGGACATGCTTTTCAATGAAAGAGTACCTAGTTTCGTATTCCTCCAAGCCTTAACTGAAGAAAGCAACTGGTTGTTCTAATCCTCTCTTTGTTTTGTTGTACCAGGATTGCAGAAATTGTGTCTCCACCACCGAAGGCATATATAGCATGAAATCCTTGGAGAAGTCTAGATTGACGAGAGTCGGAGCTTGAGATATAGCCTCTTTTATTGCCTCAAAACTTGCCTTGCCTTCAGATGTCCACTTAAATGCCATGCTCTTCTTTAACATCAGCGTTATTGGCTTTTACGAGAGCTGCAAATTTTGGAACAAACCTGCGGACAAAATTGATCCTTCCTAAGAAGCTTTGAAGAGCCTTCTTGTGACTTGGCAATGGCAATGCTCTGAATTGCTTCAACTCTCTCTGGGTCAATCGTCAACCCTTCTTTGAAACAATATGGCCTAGAAGTTTTCCCTCGTGAGCCAAGAATATGCATTTTTTGGGATTCAATGATACCCCCAAATCTTCTACATCTCTGAAATACCTGCCTCAGATGAAAGAGGTGATCCGCTGCATTTTTTGAGAATACAGTGATGTCGTCAAGATATATCAGAACTATTTTAGTTGATCAACCCCTTAAATGCCATATCCATTGCCCTTTGAAAGGTGGCTCCAGACATTTGATATCCCAAATGGCATCTTCTTGTAGGCATAGGTCCCCCATTTGGTGGTGAAAGCCGTCTTGAATTGGTCATCTTCTTTCACCATCACCTGATTATACCCTGAGTAGCCATCTAGGAGAGAGAATCTCTCTGAACCGGATACTACTTGCAATATTTGTTCCATTGAAGGAAGTGGGTAATGGTCTTTGAGAGATGCCCTGTTGAGGTCTCGGAAGTCCACACATAACCTGATTTCTCCGCTTCTTCTTCCTGACTGGAACCAAGTTTGCAACCCAGCTTGAGTGCTTGATCGGGAATATAATGCTTGCCTCTATTAGCTTGTTTAGCTCTTTCTTCATTAGAGGCTCAATGTGAGGGTTGACTGGTCTCTGCTTCTGCCTGATGGGCTTAGCATCTGGATCCAATTCTATGGTATGTTGTGCCAACTTCGGATTGAATCCTCTCAAGTCTTCATAGCTCCAAGCGAAGACATCTGGAAATTCTTGGCAAAGATGTATGAAATCTGATTTCTCCTGCTCAGTGGCCACTTTACCAATTTGAAGTGTTTTGCCTTCCCCAACCAGAATTGGCTCTGAATCTTCTCCTTGACCTGTATGTTAGCCTTTTCCTTATGAAACTGGTCGTTAGGGTTGAAGATAGACTCCAACGTTACTAAACCCTTGGGAAGCTTGTTTGTCCGTAGCTGCACTACTTGATCCCCATACTGCTGCTCTAGTCCTATCTTGATTTCTAGCTGAGAATTCAGCTTCTTCTTGCAAGAAATTGACGATCTGTTGATCGTTCTCAAACACCTGCCAGCTCGTGTTATTATCTGGAACTGCTGGCCTCACAATCACATGGATATGTGGCTGTGTTTTTTCCCTTTTGATGTTGTCAACCACATCAAACGTTGCTCCAACTGCTGCGAGCCTATCTGCGGCTTCATTTTTCTTCCTGGGTATGGACGATAATGTTGAAAGCTTTGAAATCCTCAATGAGGTCCCATACCCTATTCTTGTAGCTCCTCAGTAGGTCATTGTTTATAGCATGTTGTCCCCTGACTTGGTTGACGATTAGCTCACTATCTCCAAACACCTGTAAGTTCTTTATGCCCTTTTTCGTGGCCCAACGAAGTCCATGAATCAAGGCCTCATATTTAGCCGTGTTGTTTGAACAGGAAAACTGGAAAAGAAAAGCTGAAAAATATTTGATGTCTTGTGGTGAAATCAACATTGCACCACCTCCAGCACCTTGTCTGCTTCTCGAACCATCGAAAAATAATTTCCCTATTTTGCTTTCATCCTCTTTGTTTAAGCTGAATGACGTCGGGAATGGATGAATTTTCTTCGTGCACACAATACACACCCAATTCAAATTCTTCAATTTCCTTATAGGGGTCAAATTCATGACTTTTGTTTGCCCATCTCATCCAAAGTTAAATCAGGAATTCCCTCGACCTTAGTACCTGTTTCTAGATCACTTGAACACTCCTCCTGATCAAAAGGCTGAGCAATTTGCATTGATAGGACTTGGTACATGAGGATCAATATGGAAATTGGTAATTGATTCTGATCTGATTGTTACTTTAGCCCCATACCTTGTTCTGAAAATCATGTGCAACCAATATGCAGATAAATATCAACCAATATTTGTAGTGAAGTCTCTTGATAAACACAACCCAAAGAGTGGCGAGAGGTCAATTACAGACACATCTTGTAGGACTGTAACATTAGGACATGAATGTAGTGTTAGGCTTAACCCCTTGATGACTCCAACAGTCCCTACTGCCGTTCCATCTAGCTGCACTACTCCTTTCAACACTGGGCTCATACTTCAGACCCAGTTGATCCGCTATTTGCTTTGGCATCACTGAACTACTTGCTCCTGAATCTATCATGCAGTTGTGTACCAAGTGGTTTCCAACAATCAATGAAACATAGAAAGGTGGAGGCTTCAAATTTTTCCTTGTCTGGCCCCCGTCATGTTGCACTGCATTAGTGAGAACTTTCTCAGGTCCCTGGTTCGATACATTTGTGGCAGACCAATTAGCCATTGCAGCTTGCAATAAGTCTCGTTGTCCTAGGATCACCAGTGATTCCCACATGGAAATGTTCGCATGTGTCTTCTTCATTTGATCGATGATGTTGAAGGGGGATGAACTATCTTTTTCTGCCCCTTACTTGGTGCAACCTTTTTCTGGAACTTGAACAGGTGCATGTGTTGCTACAACAGGTACCTTAGGCTGATTTTGCACATTCAGAGCTGCGTTTGGTCTACTGAACCCCTGTTGTGTAAGAATGGGTTGAGAAACAACTGGATTGGACGGTTGTCCCTCTACTATGCTTCTCTTCTTCGACCGTGTGTTGGCAGCCACGCCTTGAAAAGGCTGTTGGTTAACTCCACAAAAGTCTTGCATCTGCCAATTGGCCAATGTGGTTTCTGTTGGAGGTCCTTCTTGTTGCGTTCCTTGCTGGTGATTTTCTTCCTGGCTTGGTTCTTGAGCAACACCAATGGTTTGCACCATCAAGGCCTGATTTAGTGCACCATTGAAACATGTCGACTGATTGTGAGGTAGATTACAAGGGTAACACCAGTCGTACTCCTGTGCCATGTTATTTTTTGTCGGGACCAAGGCTCTTGAGGACGTCGTTGCATTTGGATCATACGGTCGAAATGGCCTGGCAGCTTGAGGTTGTCCTTGGTTTGATACATTTGTAGCCTGATTTGGTGGTCTATTTTGTTGGTATGGGGGCCTAGCTTGGTACTGTGCTTGAGGCTAATATGGTCTAGCACTTTGAGCTTGTTGTCTTTTGATAGTTACTAGCTCATTTCCAAGGTTCTGTAGTTGTTTCATAACCTCCTACAATTCTTTTGAAGTATTTGAAGAAGTCGACGCCTCATTATTGCTTTGATTTCTAGGAGTTGGAATGGGATTCAAATCTGGTGCTTGACTGGTTGTAGGATTCCCCATATCTGGATAAAGAGGCATTGGTGGCCTTGGTGCAAGCTTGCCGGCTTGGATCAAACAGTTCTCTACTCTGATCGCTGTGTCATAGGACCCTAGCAACGTTGTCCCTCCCATTGATTGGATCATCATGGCTATGTCTGAATTTATAGCCTTTAAGAAATAAAGGAATGCTCCTTCGGCAGTTGGTCTAACAGCTATTGGGATCCTGTCCCATGTCCGTTGGAATCTGAAGTTGAAATCTTCCATTTGTTCGTTAGGAGCCCTTTTGATTGTTGTCAGCTGTTCCAATAAAGATAAATTGTCCGCCCTCTCCCCGAATTGGCTGCAAAGATCAGAACAAAGTTGGTTCCAATTCGTAATAGACCCTGCTGTAAGGATCCTAAACCATTGTAAGGCCTTACCTTTGAAAGATGAAGCCAACAACTTGACTGCAGCATCCATTTCATTTATTTCGTGGATTGCACATGCATTAGCAATATCCTGGATGTGATCAATAGGAGTAGTATGATTTTCTCTTAGTGAAATAGGGTATGTTCTTTAGTGCTGCAACTGGAATTTGATTCTGAGCATTTAGGGCAAGTGGACTACTACCCGTGAAATTGACAAAGGGATTCGGTGGTAGATGTGCCATTATGATTGGCCTAAGAACCCTGGTCGATGCGAGAAAAGGCCTACCAGGTGGAGGTGTAGACAAAGTCCTGTTAGGTGGAGATGGTGATCTTTGTGGTATTCTTCCTCTCCTTCCTCTACCTGGTGAAAGTTGCAAGTGGACAAATAGCCCCTCTTCTCGAGATTGGACCTAGTTTGAATTCTTCTCATATGCCTGGGCAACCTTTTCTGCTACACTGCTGAATTCTATCCCCTTCGGAGTCGCCAGATGTGTTAGAAAGTGAGCCTCAAAAGGCTAGATTCTGCCAAGTTACACACCAAACCTGACAATATTTAAAAATATAATTTGAAAGACCTATATTTCTGATATTTTAGAGTTTGGAATTTGATTTGGAATGACAGTCCCGAAAACCCAAAAATGCCAGACTTCTGAAAACCCGAAATCTGAAAATAAAAAAAACCATGAAATTTTGAAAGTCAAAATCTCAAAAATCTAAGAATACCCTTTTGAATATTATCCCCCGATCAATCAACTGGTGAAATTTTGACTTGTTTTGAGCAAGTTAAGCCCTTGAAAATTGATTTCAAAGTTCAGCCTGGAAGGTGAAAATACTGAAACTGTAAAACCTGCAATTTTTAAGTCCGAATTTCTTGAAAGCTCCTTCAAATCTATGGAATGACCTCTTGCTCCCACCGAGCATGCCAAAATTGTTGATGTCGAAATGCAGCACCCCTGAATGTCTGCAACACGATGGGTTGAGAGTCTCAGTGCGATTGCATAACATGGAGCTTTTCCCAAGTGTGGGACCTTGCGAAAATAGAAAAAGCTCTCCGGATGAAGGCCAGTTCCTATTTCTCTGTTCAGATGCACACGTAAAAAAATGTAGAGGGTTTACTCAAAACCTAAACTAACTTGCCAAGGAGACAGGGTAAGAAGATGCATGAAATAAAACCTAAACTACAAAGGTGATGCACCGAGGAATGAAGAACACCTGTCTTGCCAAATAAACACAGACCATTAAAATGAAATGCAAGATCATACACAGATAGCAAGATTCACAGTGAAAGATCAGGGGGATGCAAATGAATACAGAGAGGGTTGAGAATCATCCACAGACATGCATTAATTTGCTCCAAAGATTGATACAACACACTGCAAAATGCCAAGAGGCAAGGTTGCATTACAGTTTCAGATGGGAGGTTTTAACTCCACAAGTTCACTTGCCAAAGAGAAGAAGGGAGGGGCAAAACAGAAATGTACAACCTTTAGAAAGAAGCCCCTCCTTACAATTTATAGGAAGAATGAGAGAGAAAAGAGAGAGAAAATCAAAATCTTCCCCAACCACCCCCCATTGTATTTAATTCATCTCATTATGGTGGTAGGTGAGAACCCTAGCGAACCTTAAAAGTAGCGAACTGTTTTTTTTATTTTAAGAATTTTTTCTCACCCAATTAAAGATATCCAGTCGTAGTTAGACAGAGGACCTCGTAAGATTTCCAAAAAGTCCAACCTTGCATGAATCTGAGCTCCCAGTCAAAAGTTATGGCCATTTGAATATCTGTGCCAGGGTCTGCTTCCTGTCAGCGCTCAAAATGTTGCGCCTCCTGAAGGTGCACCATAGGCGCATCCATGTGTGTGTCGACATCCTCTTCCATGTGCCAAGGGCGCATCCTTTACCCTGTCGACACTCCGTGTCGTGCGCCCATTCTGTGTGCCTTGGGCACACCATTTCCTCTGTCGACACTCCGTGTCGTGCGCCCATTTCGTGCGCCTTGGGCACACCATTTCCTCTATCGACACTCTGTGTCGTGTGCCCATTCTGTGCGCCTATTCTGTATGTCAGGGATTTGAGCTTCTTTGATTTCTCCATTCTCATGCTTGTCTATATCTACCTGGGGGAAAGATATATACAACAGCTTGCTCTACTAGTGTATCATGAGAATTAGATGAATTTTCTTGCACTTATATGTCATCAAGGGACGGAATGTTTTCCTCAACATATAATGGATCATTGATATCTTTAAATTGATTATTTTGTGAAGGAATTTCTAAAATGTCTACATATAATTCTATAAAATTGTTACACATATAGTATTAATTTTATATATAGTTAAATTTTTACACATAGTACAAAGAGCTCGAAGAACAGTATGAAAAACATAATTATAAAATTCTATAAGACTAAATAACCTGTAAATAGCACATACCAATATTTTTAACTGATGCAGAAACACCCTTCATTTTTTGTGATTTTCCAAAATAGCCAAGAAAAATCATTGCACCCTTTTTTGAACTGGCTAAATTTGTAACCTTCTTACCTTGATTTCCAGAATCCATGACTACTTAAGGATGACACTTATGTTCAAAGGCTCTGGGATTGGATGGCTTAGGGTTAGATGGATCTAGGTTGGACGGATCTTGGGTTAGACAACTAGAGGTTGGATGGTTTATTGGTGAGATGACTCTTTGGTTGGATAGCCAAGGGTTGGATGGATAAGGGGTTGGACGACTAAGGGGTTGGACGACAGATTTGGATGGTTAAAGGGTTAGATGGCTAAAGGTTTAGACGGTTAAGTGGTTGGAAGGATGAGGGGTTGGACGGATAAGGGGTTAGACGACTAAGTGGTTGGACGACAGAGTTGGATGGTTAAAGGTTTGGACGGCTAAGGGGTTGAACGGCTAAGGGGTTAGATGGGTATTAGAGTTTGAGGTTGGATAGACTTGGGGTTGAACAATTTGTTGTTACGGTTTGATAGCATATATTATACGGTGTTGGTTGTTTATGTTTACTTCGGAGAATATGCACACGAAATGATTTGAAATGGTGGCGAATTACATTCATAAGCTCTTATATATGTGTAAAATCTAGGAAGATTAAATAGTACAAGGGACATGTCGGCCGAATTTTTTGGTGAATAAGTCAGTTGTGAATCACATAAAATTTGCCAATTCAAATTTCCATAAACCTTGATTTTTGTGAGTTTACAAAAATTCGCCACTAAAAATTTCCATGTGAGATGCCCTTGAGGCCATTTGCAAGTGCTGAACCATTTGAGAATTGGGTGATTGAATTTTTGGGTCTTATTTCCCCACCCACACATATGATTGGTGCACGCTACATTATAACCTATATAGACTATCTTACAAGGTGAGCAGAAGCAGCACCTACAAAGGATTGCACGGCAGCTACAGCAATGATATTTTTATGGGAAAACATTATCAACATGTATGGATTTCCATTAAGTCTTACAAGTGATAAGGGCACACATTTTTGAATGAGACTAACATGATCCTATTGTCTGAGTTTATGGTGGCGCACCACAAGACAACACCTTATCACCCACATGCCAATGGTATTTTTGAGGCTTTCAGCAAAATATTGGGGCATACATTGACAAATATTTGTGATGTTGGGAGGAAAGACTAGGATGATAAAGTATTTGTTGTACTTTGGGCATACAGAACTACTTACAAAATATTGAACAAGGCCACACCCTTTAAATTGGTGTTAATTGGCATGAAGGTTATATTGCATGTTGAATTCATGATGCCCTCTATGTGTATTGCATGCGCAGGTGAATAAGATGATGAATGAGCTATTGAAGAGCACATAGAAAAATTGATGTAGTTGGATGAGCGGCGCACTTTACTCGGTGGAGCAAGAGAACAAAAAAAATTAGACATAAAACATGGCATGATAGAAATATTCAGAATAAGGAGTTTGAAGTGGGAAATATGATTCTTCTGTATGATTCAAATTTTTTGCACCACCCTGAGAAGTTGAAAGTTCATTGCTTGGGACCCTTTGTTATAACAAAGATATTGGAATCAGGTGCTTGGCAGTTACAAGCGATGGATGGCACTTTATTTCCTGGTTACTTCAATGGGAGTGTGCTAAAGCCCTACTCTAAGTAAGTTTTCATAGTGTTTGTAATAAGGCAGTATTGCCACTTAGAGTATATTTCTCTTTGACGCATATTCTTTATATGTGTTTCCTTTCATTGTTGTTATGTTTTGTCAAATTAAGTTAAGTTTTTTTTGGTAATAAGCACACTTGTGCGCCAGAAGCTGATTACTATCTATTGAATTCATGCACAAAGAACCATGCATACTTTTAGTGTGGGTTGGAGCAGATACAAGTGGTTTATAGGTATTGAAATATGAGTGTCTTCTAAAATATTTGTGTGAATAAGAAAAATATTACAAGTTCCCGAATTGAAGGTGTTAAGAAAATATTTATCAGATTAAAGACCATGCGTAGATGTATGAACGCACAATGTAATACGAGATAAGCAGTAGCATAAGAGACTAATTGGTATGAGGAACAATGGATAGGTACTTTGGCATAGGTAAGAACACAAAAGGAGGTTTGTGGCCGAGAGGTAATGGGTGCATCAGAAGGTTATAACTAAGGCGTGGAAGAATACGGTGTGATGCACGAAAGATTGAAGGAGTGGAATTAATGCCATGTACAATGGTAGTTGAGGAGAAATTAATGTGATGAATTTAGAATCACCTATAAAATACAGTGCTTGCAATGTTATTCTTACCTTGCATCCTTTGAGTTTTCGATCTGAGAAGAACGATGAAGTGTAAAATACAAAGAGTGATTGATTGAATGGAGAATCAGGTGAATTCACAACACAGTATTGATAGAGCTCCATGTGGTAGGGTGTTTGAGCTTGTGGGGTATGTGAGGAAGTAAGATTCATGTGTTTAGGGTTTCAAAAATACATATTTGTAACTAGGGCACGTGGCATTTGAAGCAGCAACAAAGATCGAGGAGTGCGAGGGAAAGGTAGGAAAAAGTTGTAATTTTTAAAGCATGTTATTGGTTAAATAGGGAGATGGCACCAATGAGAGCTATGATGAAGTATCACAGGATAGAATACATGACTTTAGATGAAATGGATGTTGTACTTGGTGTCAGTATTATTATATTCTTTCTGTAAACTTATTCTCATTCTTTGTTCCTTGGAGATATAAGGTATGAGTACCCTTTTCCGAGGGCAGAAATGATATTAGTGTGATGTAATGTTGACTGGGTGAAATACTAATTAAGTATCAAGATCACATTTGATAGTGGCATGAAGGAAGGAGACACAAAAGTTTGACAGAGTTGTGCCCTGTAGATTTGTGCCCAGGAAGACAAAATTTGGAACTTAGCCATTTTTGCATATTATGGGCTAAAAATAGACATGGAGTGATGAGCACGCATTGGATAAGAATGAGAAGACTTGATGGATATACCAAGCTATTTTGGGAAAAAGAATAATTTCATGAGGCATGCATAGTTTGAGATAATAATAGGATTATACCTCGAGTTAATTATAAATAATCTATTATTAGGTGAAGCTTGCATGCTTCCTTAGTTACTTTTCTAGCATCGCATGGCTATTTTGAACATGCAGCCTCTTTTGAGAGTGCATGGGTACTGAAGGGCAAGTACCCACCCCCTATATATGTATTTATTTACACGGTTTAGAGTATCACTAGATTGTAAACAGAGTTATCATGTCAGTATGCTTACGCGCATGACTTTGTATTGATACTTTTGATGTATTGAGCTACTATTTTTTTATGGTGGATTAATATGATGGATCATTGTGGATGGTTACTGGTTATTGATGTATTTGTTATTGGTCACTATATGGTGAAGTCTGGTATTAATCTTTAAGTGATCCGTAAGTTCTTTATTATGTGTGTTTCAAACTTGAGTTCATGGATCTGATTATTAGAATGGAATATGCACTTTGAGATTTGGATTAATATGAATATGTATGCTAACACCGTGGTAAGGTAATAAAAAAGAGGGACTCGGTACCTTTACACGCTTCGGGTGAGCACTTCGATCCATCTAAGTGATGTGTAAGCACATATAGGGGTTTGTGTGGGAAAATAAGACTACAACAAAAAAATGGTATCGTTAAAAATTTAAAAATTAAAAATAACCTCAAATTAATTTGAAAATAGAACCATTATGCTCAAGATATGAAACAAAAGGTGGTTTGTAAATTAGGAGCCCTAGAAAGTGACCCAAAGAGGAAAAACAACCATGAGACTTCAAGATAAATTTAAAAATTAGTTTGAGCTCAAGAAAGAGGATGGAATCATAATACAACCCCTAGAAAATTTTGAGATATATAAAACCAAGTAAGAAGAAGAAGCCCAAGGGAAACTAGGATTCCAGCAATATTGGTTCACCAAATGATTTAACCTAAATTGGTTAATATCTTTCTACTTGGGCTGATAACGGATGGTAGATTATCCTAATCAATTATTTTCTAAAGTTATTTACAAAAATATCAAGAAGAACCATTAAGTAATGACAAACAATGTTGAATAACAATATATAATGAAACAAAGCACTTACAATGAGAGAGAAAAGATGACTTAGTTGATCTCTCTTGCTCTGTGTGGTGATCTGGGATGATTTGGTAACTGCAACAAGCTAGAAATGATCTTATTTGTCTTTTCTCCTACATATATGTCCCCAAACTATTGCACAGACCAAAGAGGATGGAACGAGTCAGAGTGTATGGATGTTATGGGCCTTCTTGTACACCCTTTTGCCTATGTGGTTTCTCCTCTTGTAGCTTTTGTGTATGATTACTACTTCTGACTAGAATTTGGGACTTTAATGATGTGTGATTCTTGTTGTGTAATTGATTCAATCATCAAATCCATAGATGGTGAGGAATTCCTGCAAAACAAACGCTAAGGGAGTTGTGGGAACCCCTATGCACCTCTGACATCATCACTACTCCAAAGAGGGCTCAAACCGCACATTGTTCTCACCTAGCATGTGATCTCTAGAATGTATGCAACCAAATAGATAGTCATTATCTTAAGGGGGGATTAAGGCCTAAGTATACTAGGCAGTTGCCTAGGGCGCTAGAATTTAGGGGCCACCTGAATCTAAGTATTTGCCTTATTGTTCCTTATTTTTAGAACTTTCCATTACAATGATTTATGTGAAGATTCGATATTGATTGATGAATTTATTTATATTATTATATAGTAACATAAATTTCATGCATACACATAACAAGACAATATATAAAAATAAGTAGGGGCATATTTATGAGCTCATATGATTTTGTTGTTATTATTACACATTCTTTAATTTAGCTCTAAATAATGGAGGTGTGATTTTTTCTAGGGAAAGGTTCATGTATTTTTGATAATGTCATGGGTATATCTAGTGGAGGTAAATATAATTGAGGGGAAAGAAAGTATTTAATTCTTTAATTCAACTTTTTGGGGAAAAGGTCTTTTTTCGAAGGAATTGGTGGGGCCCCAGTCTAAATAGCACTTTCACAAAACCATGGAAGCTACAATATTTCTTAGTGAGAAAATGGTACTTTTTTTAGGTATGAGTCCAATCATCTACTTGATATTGGTAAATTGGAATTATAAGAAACCTTTTATAAAAAGTTATATTTGTTGTATTTTGAGAACCTTCTATGATTAATTTTCTCCATCCATGGAATATTTATCATCCTTATGTGATAATTCAAAGGATTTATTTTACTTGTTATATGAAAATATCTCTAAATTTTTGATTTATTATGATCCTGATACAAATTTTATAAGACGATAATACAAGTGACTTTTATTTATTTAAATTATGGAAAAAAATTATTAAGTGAAATTGTGAGAAGGGGCGTTTGGAAAATTATT
This sequence comes from Taxus chinensis, assembly GCA_019776745.2. Lineage (NCBI taxonomy): Eukaryota > Viridiplantae > Streptophyta > Pinopsida > Cupressales > Taxaceae > Taxus > Taxus chinensis. The sequence continues at coordinate 631,591,090 of CM034156.1, read as the reverse complement.
GCCTAGGGTGCTCATAACCTTTAATGCGGCTCTGCATTATTTTGCAACAATATGATTGTACTTGCACCTTTTCCCTTGATTGACTTGGAGTGATGATATGTTATTTATACTTGTAGATATGAGTGGATGATTATCCTAGAATGAGTGTGCATAGTATATGGATCTCAAGGGAGTCTTGGTATGGCTTTACTTATGCTTTCTCTTATTGTATGCTCATGAGGATATTTGGGTGTCAATTATGTATGATTTCCTCTTTGATAATGGAAAAATAATTGGCTTATATATGCGTTCATAGCTGAAAACCTTGAATAAGGGTGACTAGGAATGACCCAAAGGAATTTAAATTATAAAATATGTTGTTAGAGAAGGAGAGACCAAAGAGATTGGGTCGTCTCATAGCGTACAAGTGTTATGGCCCTCCTTATTCGTTATGGTATCAGATGCTTGTGCAGGTAATGTGGAAGTTAAGATTGCAATTTGTGAGAGTAAAGCCTAATTTGATAGACTAATATGATAGTTGTACGAATAGATAGGTTGTGTGTGCAAATAAAAATGAGTGAGATATAACTAAGGATAAGATAATTGGTTAAGTTGAAAAAGTATGGACTTGTGTAAAAGCATTGTACAATTTATATTATTGCAAGACATGAATTACCAAAATGAGTGTCTACTAATACTAACTCATCAATTTCAATTTTGTTCCTTGTAGTTTCATCTTCCCATAACAAATACATAGAAAATCAATGTGAAAAGATAAAATGTTCATCAAGAACCATCTAATTACTTAATCTAACCTAGGAAAGGAGATTGTAACATATCGACTGATCTTTAATTCATAGAATAATATTCCTTGTGTTTAATTTAATATAAATAAAATGCCAGCTTCAGTGTTTAAGTAATATATATTATCCTCTTACACTAACTCAATAATCATATGTAGAGTATATTGAAATGTTTCCTTTTCTTGATGGTTAGGGGAAGTTTTTCAATTAAGATAATTTTATATTCTTGTTTTATATGTGACGTGTGATCAATGTAAATCGTGAAGATGGTTTTTTTTACTAGTGGCATCTCCATTATATTTTTTGTATCAAGTAGACACATCAACATAATACAATTATTGATTCAAATATATACGTATTATTTTATTAGTTTTCCACATCCCAAAGTAGATCATTCTCAATAATTTCATTCTTTTTACCATGAAAGCTTTATTTTGTTTTGGTTTCCATCCTTTTTGTTTTATCCGCATCCTAGACATGAGAATATATAACACACAGAGAGCCCTCTATACCCTCTTGAAAATCGTGGATACACCTTTCACACATGCTACTTTTCAACATAATCAAACCTAAGATATGGGCATCCTAAAGTAAAAGCTAAGAAAGATTTATCCAATCATGAGGATTATTTCTATGGCATGAAAGCCAAAAACGCTAGTATTTTTTAGGAAAATACAAAAGGATAAAAACTATATTTTAACAGATGGTATGGGTTGGTATAGTATTTTACACACCATACTAAACATATGATACATCTCGAGGATTGTGTTTCATTAAATTATATGGAGAGTTTTTACTAAGATAAAGTCCTCCACGTGTTCGCTACAATCCAAAGGGTTACCTTTTAGGTGTTCAGTCATATAAGGGTTCCACTCATTTTGGATGAAGTGATAAGTTGTACCTTTGGAGCTATGCCATTCATATCTCAAGGTTCTTTGAGATGGACACAATGCATCTAGAAATGTATGGATTTAATAAATTGGTCATATAATTTATTATGATATTGGATTAAGGACCCATTTCTAAATAATTTTGTAATTTACATTCCAATTGTTAGCATCTAATGAATCAAATTTTCTTTTAGATGTGGATGATCATCATTGGACAACACCTATTTTTTCAACTACATTTCATTTTTCGATCTACTTTGATGATATGACATATCTATGGAACATTTTATGTATATTGAGAATAAATAAGTATTTTGATATTAAGTAAGTTCATATTTAGTATAATCTATTACTTTTGTGCTTAACCATGATGGCGAATAAAAATTGAAATTCATTTTGCATGTTCCTACTCAAAAGGATTAAATTTTTATATATCTAAACCTGAGGTGTCCTTTTTGTGTCTTACCTTTTAATTTTGTAATTCTAGCGTCTACTTCATAGGTAAGCACAAATCTCAATGTGGTACATTTTTTAGACTCTTAAAAATGGTAGAATAACCTTTAATTATTTTTTTAAGTGTTAGCATATTTGTCTATGTATATCACTAATATTGTCCAAACCTAAAATTATTAACGATTTGTTGAATTTTAGATCTTAAAACCCTCTTTCTAAATCTTTATGTTGGCAATAAATTCCTTAAACCTATTTTTAGCATGATTGTCCCATTCTCTCCTTTCTTCCTTTTCCATTTCTAACCATTAAAAATTTATACACACAAATATTGTTCAATTTTAACTCAACATTCCATATAAATAATGTAAAATAAAATCAAAAAAATTGCTAGAACTATCATTATTACACTTATTATTTTCCCCCTCTAAAGTTTTGGTGCATAATTAAAAGTTAATTATAAAATTCAATTTTTATTTTTGCTCTCCCTATGTAAACAAAATTAGTTACGTAAGAAGAAAAAGTCAAAGTGTGAAGAATAAGAGTGAAGGAATGAAAAAAGTGAAAGGTTAAAATTCAAGGAGCGAAATAGGGGACTAGGTGAACAACAAGTGAAAGTTAAAATTCAAGGAGCGAAATACTCACTAATTTTTTGTGAAGTCTCGATAGTCTACTAGGAACATTTGTCAAGTCTGTATTTATGGACTTTAAGATATCGAGCCCATATCACATTAAAAAATAGAGCCCTATATATTTATTATATTTCTCTTATTTATTTTATTAAATTTTGCATATAGGTATAATGTTTATTTAACAATTATTGTTTTTTGGGTTGTGCTTAGAATAGATTAAGGGTTAGGAGTATCTAACCAAATAATTAAAGTGGATTTATTAGATTTCATTCTCACAATTTTACTTAGTAATTTTCCTCCCATTAAATATATGAATAAAAGTTGTTTGTATTCTCATATTTTAAAATTTACATGAGGATCATAATAAATAACAAATTTAGAGAGATTGTCATATAAAAAATAAAAAATATCCTTTAAAATTATCATATAATGATGATATATATTTCATGGATAGCAAGAATTAATCGCAAGACGAGTCCAAAATGCAACAAATACAATTTTTTACAAAAGATTGTTTGCAAGTTTGATTTAAAACATCAAGTAGATAATGGAACGCAAACATGAATAAAGCACCATTTTTCGCAAAGAAATGAAAATACTTATGTAGGTCCCATGTTTTAGTGAAGAGAGGTATTTGGACCAGGCCCACAAATTCCTCCATAAAATAATTGACATTTCACCTCAAAATTAAGAATACATAATTAAATACTTATTTCCTTCAATTATATTCGCTACACTAATAACATTATCGAAAATGTATGAACATTTTCTTAGAAAAAATTAACACCTACATAATTTGGAGCTACATCACAACATGGATATTAGTACTAAAAAGATTCTATTAGTTCAAAAATATGTCATATGTGTTTTGACTTGCAAAAAAAAATTTAGTAGTTTTTCATGTGTATGCCTTAATGTTATGTTACAATATAATAATATCAATAAATGGGTCAATTAATATCAAATCTTTAGGTAAAAATTTGTAATCTTAAGTTCTCAAAAAACCAATAATAAAGAAAATATTTGAATTCAAGTGTGTCCTGAATGTTGGGGCCTTAGGAAACTACCTAGTTTTCCTAGGGCTTAATCCTCCCTTCGTTGTGTCACAAGTGTAAGTTGTTGTCTTGGTGAATTTGGAAAGTCGTGGGTTTGACACCTAGTTTATTTGTGACATTTGGAGTGGGACATTTATAGACTCCTCAAAAATTTAATTGATGAGATTCCCCTTATATTAAAACTTCATAACTATTGATAGTTAAATATTTGTTAATTCGTCTCAACTACACAAAAAATAAGGCCATGATATGGCAAATACTGCCGAAGGAGATGATTTTAGAGATCTTGGGAGGAAATTATATATGCAAAATATTTGAAAAAATTGAAAATTGAATGGTCTTTTTAGATTTTAGGTTTATGAAGTTAATATTTTACATACACTAAAGCATGAATGAGATCGGACGTGAGTTTTAGATAGATATGTATGCAAAATGAAGAAGCACGTAAATGGAATATGAATTGTTGTATGCTTTATATCTACAATATTTTTTATTACAACATGTAGATGTCCAAACTCGTGTCATAACCCAAAATTAGGTGAATATAGTTATTCTTATATAAATAAATTTCAAAATTGTATTTTTGATGACTTTCATTTCATTTACAAGTGTGGTGCACAGTTTTCAAAAACATTGTAAGCATATATGTTATAAATACTCAACTAATTCATTGAAGAATATGATCAAACAAAAATGACATAAGCATGAAGGAGATCAAATTGGAGTTTTGGGTAGATCTGTATGCAAAATGTAGAAGCATGCAATTGGAATATGAAATGTTGTATTTTTATGAACAGTATTTTTAATTGCAACATGTAGATATCCAAACTCATGCCATCGCCCAAAATTAGTTTAATACAGTTATTTGATTCTTGTATAAAAAAAATTCAAAATTGTATTGTTGATGAGTTTCATTTCATTTACAAGCGTGATGAAGTTTTCAAAAAACATTGTAAGCAATTTTAAATTTTTGGCGCTAAGATGGCTATCCGACCACCGTGAGTAGGGGCGATGAGCTTTAATTGACAACATGGTTATCTTAACTTGGGTACAGTAACACAATTTCCTGAGTTTTCCACACTGATTTTTGTCGAGGCCACTTTAGTTGAATCTTTTTTGGAATTAATAGTAAAACACCGAGCCTTAACGATCTATGACTGATAACATTTTTACTTGGTGTGATTCAAGCAAGTTGTTGCAAAAGCCCATTCATTTACACAATGAAAAACACCTGCACTGCAAAATAAACAAATAAAAATGTCAAACGCATGGGGTTTGCAACAGAACAACTGAGATAAAGGCTTTGACAATATTTTCATCATTGCAAAGAAATCTATGGAAAACTGGCAACTAAAAGTAGATAGAATCTAGACGTATAGTGCTTAAGAAGAATATATACAACATGTATATGATACAAAATTGTTTGCTTGGGCAAAGGAAAAGAAGATAAAGCAGATCGTTGCTTTTCTTAAGCTACATGGGTGGGATCTTTGAACCTGCACATAGTTTTTCAAATTTGTGATTAGTTGTGCAAAGGAAACAAACATGGCCTCCAAATGAACGTATATGTTTTATATTTTATGGTTAGTTGTCATAACATTCTATCAGGTCAACGTATATGTTTTTCTTGGCACCAGTCAGTGGTGCAGCTATTTTTGTTGCTTGGTATAGCATCAACATCTTGAGAAGAAGAGAAATCTGTATACGCAATATTCCAATGGTAACCATCATTATTTGGCCATCGACCTCAGAATGAAACATCAGATTTGTATGAGAGATCCAATTTTAATTCCTCAACTACCTTCAGTTATTGAAATTCTCATGTCATGTCAGCATTCTTATTGTGTTTTATTCGGGGACCATACACACCTAAGTTGTCACATTTTTCCTGCGCTTGTAGCCTTTCCCCATAGAAAATAGGTATGGAACCATAGAAAAAGACACAGAATAAGCGCATGCCCAACTGAGCATCTCAACTAAAATTGACAAGAACTAGCTCATATAACCATACAACAACAAAACATAGTTGTTCCCAGGCGCGGATCTGCTCCTGCTCGTGCCCTCATCATTTGATGGATTCCGTTGTTTGTTACTATGCCCAAACCTTGACCCACACATTGAGATTTTCAGGTGATGAACCTATGTTCTAGAATTACGAGACATTGTTTTGCTTGTTCGAGCAAAAAGGCAAGCGACGAATACTTAAATGTGCTGAAACAACACAAGTTTTCAAAGAGATGGACATGTGCGCTAAGAGCCGAGCCGCCCATCTCCAACATACAACCACCCAACCCTGACAAACAATTGTAATTGACACACTTTTTGGAGGCGGGAACATACTTATAGATCTCCTTTTGTACAAAGGAATTAACCAATCAAATTGAAGCATAAAAAATTGCACTATCAAACTTTAGTTAGATGTTATTTAAATACACATTTCATTTTAACTCTGTCAAAATGATATTTGTTTGGGAGAATATTATCAAGTGATACATATAAATCCTAGATTTTTAAAAAATAAAAAATGACCACGCACAAGATATCAATTGTGCCCTTTATTGTTATCCATGGACAATATTAAATGGAATTCCGAATGGTTAGGGGAAAGGACTCAATCTTTCTCCATGGATGAATGGTGGGGAAGATATGTGTGTAGTAAAGTACTAATAGTTGTTTTAATTAAATAAATATATGTCATATTTACAACTAAAAATTAAATAGAAAGTACCCAATAAAGTAGATCACACAAGTCCCATCAAACATTGAACCAATCAAATGATAATACTTAAACAATTCAAGTAACGGTCCACTTTACGAATTTGTATTTAATCACTTTATTTAAACACTTTTTACACTATTTTAAATAATATTTATATTAAGAAAATGATTATCTATTAAAAAATATTTTTTCGTCGGTAGGCATTCTCCTTTGAAGATGCTCTAGCTAAAGTGTCAAATGCAAAATGTAGAAATTAAGAACAAACTAGATATTATGCAAATAATATGAACTCCAAAAGAAAATAGATCTCCTTATTTGTTATCAAATAATGAATTAAAATGTTTCCTAAATAGAAAAACAACTCCTAACTCGAGTTTCCAAGTAAACTCTAGCTAACTCTGACTAAATCTGCTGTAGGTGGCCGAAATTACTATTTTTAGCAGTTTACTAGAACCTGCTATTCTTAGTAAGTTCGCATGCTTATTCCTATAGGCATAGAAATTTCCACACATCTTCTACATCCCTAAATTAGAGGAATTTCCAAATTTCTAACTCATAATGCAATTAATAGACTAAAATTAACTAATGCTCAAAAATAGGAAAAAACTGAACTATAACTTAAATCCTAATTTTTGGCCTCAAGATGGCGGATTTAGGGCCCAAAAATGTGTCAAAAACTTTCCCCAACTAGTAGGGTAGGTTTCCACTGCATTTCTCATCGAAACACGTGGTTTCAAAAAAAAAAAAACGGACTCAAACGGACACCCGGAGCTCAAGTTATGACCTTGTCAAGTTCCTGCTAATTCTGGCGCATCATTCTCCCCTGCTTGAAAAAAATGCAGCTCCTGCAAGTTATCTTCTTCAAACTTCTTCCATTTATCTACATCCAACTTCTGAATCTCCCACTCTGTGACCCAAGTATTTCCTCTTGTTCCAGTCCTTTCCAGTGTACCAAATATTTGTTGTATTTCCCATTTCGCGTGTCCATTGTTTTCTTATCTAGAATCTGATCCACTTCTTCTTTCTTCTTCACTAGAACCTGCTGCCTCCAATCTACTACTTCATCAATAACATCCCCTTCTGCACCATCCCCATGAAAAGAATACAAATCTGAAACATTAAACACTGGAGAAATATCAAAATTCCCTGGTAATTCTACCTCATAAGCATTATCGTTTATTTTTTTCACGATTTTGCAGGGACCAATCTTCTTGTACTTCAGCTTGTTATAGGTTCCTCTTGGAAACCTTTCCTTCTACAGATATACCATAACCAACTCACCAATTGTAAATACCTTTCTCTGTCTGTGCACATCTGCTATTTCTTTATACTTATCATTACTATTCTGCAGCTTCTTCCGCACTTCTTCCTACAATTGTTGTATATGTTTGGCAAATGCTTCTGCATCATCACTGAATCTGCCATCAACTAGTAGTTGCTCACCAAATCTAACACCCCACCCGATTTGGATTACTCCCATACACTTCTTCCTGCAATTGAAAATGGATACTTTCCCGTGGATCTGTTTATGGAACTCTTATATGCAAACTCAGCTTGTGGTAATGCTAAGTCCCATTGTTTCGGCTTTTCCCCAACAATGCACCTTAACAGGTTTCCCAAACTCCTATTTACCACCTGTGTTTTCCCATCAGTCTGTGGATGATAGGCACTACTGAACTATAGTTGAGTTCCAAATTTCTTCCATAAAGTCCGCCATAAGTGACTTAAGAATCTTGTGTCCCTATCTGAAGTAATGGTTTTTGGAACACCATGCAAATGAACAACTTCTCTGAAAAACAAATCTGCTACGCCTGTTGCATCACTTGTTTTCTTGCAGGCAATAAAATGAACCATCTTAGAAAACCTATCAACAACCACAAAAATTGAGTCATTACCTCGTTGTGTTTTTGGTAATCCCAAAACAAAGTCCATACTCAGATCTGTCCACGACCCTTTAGGAATATGCAATGGCATATACAACCCTGTATTCTGTGCATGGCCTTTCAAGACTTGGAAAATTCGACATCTCTCCACATATCTTACCACATCTCTTTTCAACTTTGGCCAATAGTATTTGTCTGCTACCAAGGCTATCTTCTTATCTTTACCAAAATGCCCATCCAACCCTCCGCTATGCAACTCTTTCACTATATTCTCTCTCATAGACCTAACTGGAATACATAGTTGGCATCCCTTGAATAGGTAGCCATCTTGTAAAATATACTCATCCAGGACATCTCCTGCATTGTCTGACAATGGACTAATTAGTCTTTCAACAATATCCTTGAAATCAGAATCAAGAAGAATACAAACCCTTTATTGCTTCAAAACCCACCACCTCATTTTCCATAGTGGTAAACAAAGTCACACGCCTACTCAATGCATCTGCAACTTGATTCTGTTTTCCAGATTTATGTTTTAGAGAAAAAGTATATCCCTGCAAAAATGATACCCACTTTGCATGCCTACTATTCAACTTCTTTTGGGTATTCACATACTTCAGGGCTATGTGGTCTGTAAATAACACAAACTCCTTAGGCACTAAGTAATGCCTCCAATGCCTTAATGCTTGTACAATTGCATAAAATTCCACATCATAAGTAGAGTAGTTCTTTCTTACCTCATTTAGTTTCTCACTAAAGAAAGCTACTGGCTTTCCTCCTTGACTTAAACAGCCCCAATACCCACATGTGAGGCGTCACAATCAACCTCAAACACTTTATCAAAATCTGGTAGTGCCAAAATGGGTGCCTCTGTCACCTTCTTCTTCAAGAATTGAAAACTATCCTCAGCTGCCTTTGTCCACAAAAACTCCCTTCCTTTTGTGCAATCTGTTATAGGAGCTACAATACTGCTGAAATTTTTAATAAATTTTCTGTAAAATGTTGCTAGACCATGAAAGCTCCTTACCTCTGTTATACTCCATGGAGTAGGCCATTCAATAATTGCCTTTATCTTTTCTGAGTCCATCTGTACCCCATCTGCTGAAATAATAAAGCCCAAGAATACCAAACTCTCTTGCATGAATGTGCACTTCTTCATATTTGCATAGAGTTTCTCTTTCCTTAACACTTCAAATACCAACCTTAGATGCCTCAAATGTTCTTCTTTAGTTTTACTAAAGATCAAGATATCATCAAAATAAACCACAACAAACTTACCATTATACTCCCGTAGCACGGTGTTCATCAATCTCATAAAAGTACTAGGTGCATTGGATAACCCGAATGGCATCACCAACCACTCATATAATCCATTTCCCGTCTTGAATGTTGTTTTCCATTCATCTCCTTCTCTGATCCGAATCTGATGATAACCACTTCGAAGATAAATCTTGGTGAAATACTTAGATCCAGCAAGCACATCCATCATATCATCAAGGCGAGGTATTGGGAACCGATACTTGATTGTAATTTTATTGATCACTCTGCTATCCGTGCACATTCTCCATGTTCCATCCTTCTTTGGTGTTAATAAAGCTGGTGTTGCACACAGACTCATGCTCTCCCTTACGACCCCCTTTTGCACGAGCTCTGCCACTTGCCTATTCAACTCTGCATGCAATGTCGGGCTCATCCTATAAGCCGCTTGATTTGGGAGTGAAGACCCTAGAATCAAATCAATGTGGTGTTGAATATCTCTTTTGGGTGGTAATCCATCTGGTAGCTCATCAGGAATAACATCCGAAAATTCTTCTATTAATTCTGATGTTTCTATTGGTATTTGAGCACTTACAAGTTCATCCTTATTTGCAACTAGTGCATAACAAAAACCGGTTGCCTTTTCCTCCTTCACAAATTCCTTTACAGAAAGCATATTTTCAGCCTTCCCCTCTTCTTTAAGAGGTAGCAAAACTATTTTTGTGCCATCCTTCCAGAAAGTATAAGTATTCTTTCCCCCATCATGAATAACTTTTCTATCAAATTGTCATGGTCTTCCTAGCAGCATATGACATGCATCCATAGGGATAACATCACACCAAATCTCATCCTTATAATTGTTCCCAATAGAAAATCTTATTAAACATCTCTTATCAACAGTAACTTCATTACCCTTCTTAAACCATGCAATACGATAAGGGTTAGGATTCTTCTCACAATGCAGACCCAATTTATCGACCATCTCATTTGAAACCATGTTCTCACAACTACCACCATCAATAATAACATTACATACCTTTCCTCCTAAAGTGCATCTTGTTCTAAAATATTTGTACGCAGCCATGCATCCCCCTTGACCTCCTTTCTTGGAGAAATCATCGTCCTCTTGATCATCAGAGTTTCTCCAACATCTGGTGGAATTTCCAGGTCCTATTCATCTTCTACTTGCTCAGCTTCAACAAGATTTACTCTTGGAGCATCTCCTTGCCTTTTTTCATGTGTATAAGTATGTGGGCATTCAAAATCTCGATGCCCTTCTTCACCACATCTGTAACAAACAAATGGTCTTCGTGGAGCCTCCCATCCTCTATCGCCAACATATCCTCTGCCCCTAGGAAATCCTCTGCCTCTTTGTTGATTCTGAAATCTTGTCTCGTATCCTCTTGATTTTCCAATCCACGAGATGATTCTCCCCTACCTTGGCTAAAACCAGCTCATCCCCGAAAGGAAGTTGAGGCCCCCCTATTCATTCCAGGTGATCTCCTAAAACTTTGACGATTTTGTTTTTCCTCAGCCTTTAAGGCTAATTGATAGGCATCCTCCATGCTTTTAATCCTATGCATACTTATCTCATCTTGAATAGAAAATTTTAATCCATTAACATACCTTGCAGCCATTTGTTCCTCAGTTTCTTCATGCTCTACATGAATGGACAACTTATAGAACTCATCTGTGTATTCTTGCACTGTTTGTAAGTTTTGTTTGAGATTCTGAAACCTCCTGTAAAGGGTTTGTGCATAATCCACAGGGAGAAATTTATCTTTCAGCTTCTTCTCCATCTTACTCCACGTCCTAATTCTTTCTTTCCCCTTTCTTGACCACTCTTTCTGTAGGTGATCCCACCATAACATAGCATGACCTTTCAATTTCGTGCATGCAAATTTTACCTTCTTTTCTTCTGACATAGTCTTCCACTCAAAAAAATTTCCCATGCTAGTCAACCAGTCTATTAGCTCCTCTGGTTTTAGACTACCACCATACTCTGAAACATCAACTCTTATCCCATCATTCTTTCCTTCTAATGCTCGAAGCATCCTTTCTTCAAAAGCTAATGGTGGTGCTTGCGTTTCCTCCTCTTCACAAACTTCTTCTTCATCTGTGTCATCTCCACCTTGATTTCCTCTCTGGGTTATCATTGCAGCAAGTGCAGCAACTTGTCTCTATAGATCTTGCATATTTCTATTCATCTGGGCAATACCACCTCCTCTTCCTCTTCCTCTTCCTGCCATTTTAAAAAAAAAAATACTTCGAACCAGCTCTGATACCAGATAATGTAGCCAAATTAAGAACAAACCAGATATACTGCAAATATTATGAACTCCAAAAGAAAATAGATCTCCTTCTTTGTTATCAAATAATGAATTACAATTTTTCCTAAATAGGAAAACAACTCCCAACTCGAGTTGCTAAGTAAACTCTAGCTAACTCTGACTAAATCTACTCTAGGTGGCGGAAATTACTATTTTTAGCAGTTTACTAGAACCTGCTATTCTTAGTAAGTTCGCATGCTTATTCCTACGGGCACAGAAATTTCCACGCATCTTCTACATCCCTAAATTAGAGGAATTGCCAACTTTCTAACTCATAATGCAATTAATAGACTAAAATTAACTAATGCTCAAAAATAGGAAAAAACTCGAACTATAACTTAAATCCTAATTTTCGGCCTCAAGATGGCGGATTTAGGGCCTAAAAACGTGTCGAAAACTTGCCCCAACTAGTAGGGCAGGATTTCTGCTGCGTTTGTCTCATCGAAACACGTGGTTTAAAAAAAAATAGGACTCAAACGGACACCGGGAACTCAAGTTATGACCTTGTCAAGTTCCTGCTAATTCTAGCGATTCAATGTTATACAGAGTTGATTGGATTCGTTAGATTGCTGGATTTTCAATATTTATAGTTGCAACTCAATACCGATTTCGTGAAATCAATGTGAGTTGTCACACTATAGTTTTTTTGCTATTAGCAATGCTCTTTTGCAAAAGTCATTGGAATCTCATTAATTCCAGTGAAACAACATAAATCAGAAAACTCCAAATATCATTGTACATTTGTTTCTTTGTGCATTCCCTCCATAATAAATTTACAATATAACATCACCGGTGTTGATTGCAACTCATGTGTAATGTGCAATTATATGATTTAAGCAGTTATATACACCCCTTAATGTAAGATTCGAAACTCATGTTTCTCTCATTCTTTGCATAAAACACTTGGAAACTTCCACTGTACATGATTGACTATAGAATGTGTCCGATCATCAGTGATGTACAACAGAGGTACAATTACCTCTGTAATATTTTAATTGACTTGCAGTGTTAGACTGGAGAGTGCATGAGTTTTATATACACGAAAATAACAACTTGCACTGAGTTCTAATGTTGAGACCGAAGCATTTCATTTATGGCTGCAATGTATAATTCTCTACAAACTTCAACTACTGAAAACAATAGTATCAAGTAAGAATGTGTCCATTGCTTAGTCGATTGAATTGTTCATCCAATTAGATCGAGCTTCCTATATATGTGCAACATACTCATGTACATTGTTCAATCTCTGAATTTGACCATATACTTATGATATAAAGTAATTGTCCTTTGTAACAAGCTCATGACCTCTTAGATTGTTTTCCCTCTTAGTAATTGATATGTCATCGGACGGCAGATTTGAAAAATCAACTGCAACCAACTGGGTTGTGTTTCCTATAATGTCAATTATGTATCTGTTCTCTCATGCGCCCTACAGGCTTCAATATAAGATTTGAGCAAGTCACTACATATCATTTCACGTTTCATCTAAACAAACTTTGTTATAAAATGGATTGTCTAGTTGATTTCTTTCACAAAATATTGTCGAAATAAATTTGAGTTGAAGATTTGAGTGGGACATGGTAATCCACACTCACTGCAACGTGATGTCAGATGAAACGTTCACGACGTTTCTGAGCAAAAAATATCATAAATGTATGTGAAAATTCACATGATGCCTACAACAAGTGGTACTTGAGTGATTCCGCTTTTCACATCAAAGGGTTTGCTCATTTCGAATGGTAATTGATGTGCAGACTAAACGCTGGTTAGATTACATGGATACATACGAATTCATTAGCTTAGAGAATTTTTTTGATTTAAGTCATATCAAGAAATGTTTTACACACGATTGCATGATTCAGCGAGAACCCATTCTTGCTTTCTGTACTGCGATCTCTTCTATTCGGTGACATCTTGGAGATTCAGCTATTCCAAAATCCTGCCTTCACCCAACTTTGCCTGCTGTCTGAAAACCGAATACTAGAAGATGAGCCCCTCATATCGTTTCAGGTTATGCGCCACGCCTATTATATGTAATTGTTATTATATTTTTATCGCTCACAAGAATATTAATACTGAAACATATGTTTTGAGTTCAGATAACTCGGTTCCACATGTGGTGGCTTCGCTCTGGGAACTGCAATAAATCATAGTCTTATGGATGGGTTCGCACTGCAGGAATTTGCGAAAAACTTCACAAACATGGCCATAAAAGGAGAGCTCGCATTTGTACCTGTGAATGACCGTACCTGCTTGAAAGCTCGATCACCTCTCCAGATAAATTACGAACATGAAGAGTTCATCAAGCCCTCTGAAACTAACCACGATGCCATTGTTTCCTCGTTTATGATGCAGAGAAACAGGGATTTATGGCATACTAAGGTGGCCCTCAACAAACCGTCAGAAAAGCATGTTTTTGGGCTGTATTTGTTGTCAGGAGAAATGCTGGAGGAGCTGAAGATGAAGGCCAAAAATGGAGGGATTGAGCACTGCACAAGTTTTATTGCAGCGGTGGCGCACCTGTGGCGGGCGAAGACTGCTGCAATGCCAAATATGAAGGAAGATGATATTTCTACTATTCAGTATGCAGTGGACATAAGGTATTAAGCTCAGTTTAAACCTCACATATGTTTGCAAGGCTGACTGGTCAACCATGGCCTCTAAGTAGTGGGAACTCAATTACAAAATACATATGTTTGCAAGTCTGATTTGGTCAACCAACCAACGATAACAACCCTTAATTTGTCCAAACTCATTACAAAACATTTACTAACAAACAAATTTTAAATGTTTTATGTAATACTGGTGATTTTTGTTAGCAGGTCGAGGCTTGTATCTCCTCTTCCACCTGAGTTTACCAGGGAATAGATGTTTACCAACATATATGAAGGCAACTTTCAAAGAATTGAAGGAGCAGCCATTTTATGAGACTGTAAAAAAAGTTGCAACAAGGTGTAAATAGACTGACGAACAACTATGTGAAGTCGGCGATAGACTGGCTTGAATTACATGATGGAGTGGTATGTTTAGAGAATGGATTTCTTGTATCGAGCTGGAAGCATATGCAATTTGGTGACGTAGAATTAGGAGGCGGGATCAAGTCTCTTCCATGGAGGGCCTATAGTTTCAGGCTGGGCAGATATTGTGTTATTTTTGCCACATCCAAAAGACCAAGAGGGAATACAGATACATATTGGGTTGGAGCCACGTCTCAGATGGTCATATTTAAAAATCTTATTGAAAACGTTGATGTCTATTCTATTTCACCATAGGATGATTCTTAATGTTAAAATATGTATTGAAGTTGGAATGCAAATTAGCAATGTATAAGTTATTTGTTTACTTGATGTTGTTTGATATTTGGGATTATTATTATATTTCTTATATGAAAGTGGATGGGTTGTTGTTATATATGGTGAGATCTTGTTCGTCTGATATGGAATTTTTAAAAAAAACCAAAAAAATAAATTAAATGCATTAAAGAATTTATATACACATTCACAAGCCTTAAAAAGCTATGTAATTATTTGTCTCCATTTGTATTGGGGTGCTAGTGTAATTGTGTTTCCAATACGATAGATCATCGCGTATGTTATTTTTTAAAAATCTTTGATTTTGAAAAAATTGTTAAGTTTCAAGCTTTCTTTTAGTTATGTAGTAGATTTTAAAAGAAAGGTATTATTTTATTACCCTTTTAATTTTTGTACGTATTTCATTTATGACTAATGCTAATAAGATATGTGGCATTTTCAATTTAAGCGTAATGTTTTTTTTTACATTTAAAAAATATTATGATTTGTTTAAATAATTTATTATGTTTTTTTAGAATTTAGAATTAATGTATTATAAGATAATTATTTGAATACATTCTTTTTTTATTTTGAACATACTTAATTAATATATTTTCTATTTTATGGCTTAATAAATCAAATAAAGGAGGCATGAAACGTGTTGATTTAGGATCACTAGGATGACCATTGATTACAAAGACCATAAGCTACTACCTCTCAATGATATCAACCACCCCACAAAAATTGTATCTCCCATGGGCAACGTCAATTAGCCTGGTTATCATTCACACCAATTCATTCTTATATTTTGAAAATATTCTTCAAATTAATTATATTACTTTTGAGTTTATTGTTAAATGATTATAATACAATCTAATATTTAAAGTCGTCTATTTTCCAATATTCTATGATAATATAGGCAAAACAATTTCCTATTTTTTATTTTCCTTCTAAAATTCCCTATTAGTCCCTCCTTATGCTTTATCTTAAAGTGGATATGGTAATATTTTTGCATCTCATTTGTTTGGGATAAGGGTCATCATTTTTACCGATCATGATTTCAACAAATATTCGTTGCAAAATGAGGGACCTTATTGAGTAGGGCATGGTTCATAAAGAGTGTGACTTATTTGTAAGGAAAGTTTTACCATGCTCTCTATCCGTGGAGATTTTTGTAGGAAGCATCATGGCATAGCTTTTATCTTGTTCAAACTTGAATATATATATATATATATATATATATATATATATATATATATATATATATATATATATATATATATATATATATATATAATGCATGGATATTAGACTGAAGAAATGACTAAGTATGAATATATGTGTGCAGGCAGAAGGATGTGCGAGGGTGCATGCAAAAGAAGGAGTGAAAGAAGAATTTGCACAAGTTAAAAAAGTGTGTGAAGGGGTGTGTAGAGGCATGACGAAAGCACACGTAAAGGTTTGCACATAGTAGCAACCAAGACAAGAGTTAGCCAAATTCCAAGGAAGACTAAAAATAGGATAAGTAAGGGTTGAGGTGATGATCAAGGAAAATCTAAAAATAAACAAAAGCATGGGTAAGGCACATCCAGAACAAGATAAAGCATGTGTAGGGCTAAGATGGACTTGAACTATGTATGGATAGGGACGGATCTAATTATAACACACGTGACAAGACTAAAGCATAGTTTATTTATAACACACAACAAACAACTTTTGGAAAACCATAGGATGGCTCCTAATTATAGAAAAGCGTTTGTTTGGAAAGCATGCATGTTATGTATAAGAGTAGTCTAAGGTTAGATTAAAGCATATAAGTGGTGAAGGACAAGTTCTTCGCCCTATATATGTGTGTGTGTAGATATCCATGTACAGGATGTGAATAGATAGAGGAATATGTGTGTGATTCTATGTATGATTTGTGCCTTGGGCATGAGGCTGTAATGGAGGTTGACTAAGTCTATCACATTATAATTCATCATGAGTAATATGAATACAAGATCCTTTTGATGAACAATTTTCTTTGCGTATATTGTAGTAGGCCATAATATACATATGGTATACATTTGCATGTCACGTTAACCATGTTTGCAAGAACCGTGTCTTGATTTTTTCCCTAGAAGGAACTTGGATGAGTTGTGTGTGCTTCAGGTGAGCACTTAAACCTATGTCTAAGTGAGGTGTCAACGCGCCCAACTATGTCGTGTTGATTTACTAGATTACAGCATGACATTTTGGATCCATTGTTGGGACCTTCTTTCATTCATGCTCTCAAGATGTGGTGAGCTTATGGCATGTATTTTATTATTAGAGAACATTGAAAGATGGATACATGACGAAAAATACGAGTTTACATAGATATACATCACCGGTGTTAACTTCAATCCACATAAATGGGTCAAAGAAAACATGTATGATTCACTCTATGAGATATTCTTTAGCTTCTTTCCGTAGGAATTGTATGAGTGGTTAGTAGTGTATGTGAAAAACAGAGGAAGTGGATTCAGATGAAAGAAGATTTGGAGTCAGAGTAAGTATCATGAGTTGGTTGTTCCTTAGATGCACTATGGACACGTGTAGTAGGTCATTCATGGACAGGCGTATTATGGATTTACACTTTGGAGTACACGATCTCAAGGTTTTCATGTCTGGAGGAAGTAGAGTTCTAATTCCTTCACAAGGCCATAAGATCATATTTACGTGTGTTACCATTAGTGATGCGCTAAAATTAGCAAGAACTTGACAATGTCATAACTTGTGCTCCGAGTGTCTGATTGGGTCCTTTTTTTAAAACTACCTGTTTCAACGAGACGAATGCACTAGTCAACCCATCATGCTGGTTGGAGCACATTGTAGCACATTTTCGAGCCCAAATTCCACCATCTGAGGGCCGAAAATTAGGATTTAATTTGTGATTCAGTTTTTTCCTATTTTAGAGCATTAGTTAATGTTAGTCTCTTAGATACATTTTGAGTTGGCAAGTTGGCAATTCCTATAATTTAGGCATGTAGAAGATGCGTGATAATTTCTATTCCGGTACAAATAAGCATGTGAACTTACTAAGAATAGTAGGTTCTAATAAACTGCTAAAAATAGTAATTTCTGCCACCTAGAGTAGATTTAGTCAAATTTATTTAGATTTTTCTTGGAAACTCGAGTTGGGAGTTATTTTCCTATTTATGAAACATTGTAATTCATGATTCAATAATCAAGAAGGAGATCTATTTTCTTTTGAAGTTCAAATTATATGTAGTTTATTGAGTGTGTTTAGATTTTGGCTACATTAGTTAGCTATAAATATCTTAATGAAATTAGATTGGAAAATATCTCGATGGCTAGCTAAAACCCCATGGAACGCAGGGACAAGGAAGGGGATTGGGAAAGATTATGATTGGCCAGATGGAATCTACATGGATAGAAAAGAAAGACTACATAGATATAATGATGTATGTAAGAGAGGGCAGTTGAAGAGGTGCTAAGATAGAGAGGAATGGGGTCAGACAGACGTTATGAGAACCCTGTGAGAAGTGAGGGACCGTGGGACCATGTCCCTCTGATATTGGGAAAATGTAGTAGAAGGACCCCCTCAGCTTCTGATGAAGCGAGTCCTATGAAGAGAGAAGAACCATTTGCGCGCATCTAACCCACCCCAGACCCTTAGCCCTTGTGTTTAGTAAAAATGAGAATCATAAGTTCATATAGAGGATCATCATGGTGATGGAGAAAAAAAGGTAATCAGGGATCACCACGTTGGATTGAAGATACATATTAGTATCAACTTAGGAGGTGCAACAAATAAAGGCAACTCACATGGTTATTTAACATACTTTGGTGGAAAACACATATAATTTGAATGGAAGTACAATAGGCCTAACACTAGGGAAAAGTGTTTCCGCTTAGAAAATTTCTACCAATTGTGCATAGACCAACTCCACTACTGGCATGCAGATAGGAGCTCCAGTGATAAAAGGCTTGGGAGATTCTGGTCCTCCTCCAAGTGAAGGAAATTCTTGTGGAGGCTCGGGGTCATAATGTAGTACCCCCCTAAGTGGAAGAAATCTAGGACAAGGAAGTAACCCACCACCACAACAACCTCCTCATATTTTCTTTGAAATGTCACTCCACTTATTGGAGTTCCAAGGAGTGGAAGACACAACAAATCACATGCATAAGTGTGAACTCTTATGGAGGGCCAAGGGAATAACAATTTCATATAAGAAGGCAAGTTAATTCGTGACCACATTAACGGGGACGCACACATAACTGGTATAGGAAGTATGACCCACATCAGATGAAAGTAGACTGTGACGCATTGTGTGCCACCTTCTTAGGTAAATTTCACATACTTGAGTTTGAGTAGTAGAGCATTGGTGCACTCAAGGAAATTAAACCGGGACTATATAAGAGTGTTTGAGAGTGTGATGCACGGTTCAAGACTTTGTTGTCAAAGGTTCCATATGACATCCATCAAATTCAACACACACAGTAGTTCATAGGTGGATTATTGACACCATTTAGAAGGTCATTATCACATAAAACATTCATAGATCTATGTGAAGCTCTAGAGGTAGCATTACGCATAAAGGCAATAGGAAGTGTAGATACTAGTGTAAGTTTTTTCCTTAAAGAGAATATTGCAGGTATGGAAATACATACAAATTATAGATTTTAAAAAATAAAAATTACCCCCCACAAGATATCGATTGTGCCTTGTTATCCATAGGCAATATTATATGGAGTTTATAATACTTAAGGTTAGGGGGAAGGACCCAACCATTGTGCATGGAGCGATGGTGGGGAAGGTATATGTACATTAAATTACTAATAGTTGTTTTAATTAAAATGAGTACATGGCATATTTATAACTAAAAATTAAATAAAGAGTATATGATAAATTAGGTCACATCAAGTCTCATCAAACAGTTAACCAATCAAATGATGACACTTAAATAGACTTCGACTACATGATTTAATCCTCAAGTAATGGTCCGCCTTAAAATCCTTTGTATTTAAAATCATCTTATTTAACTACTTTTAAAAGTACCCCTCCACATATTTTAAAAATTCAAAAAGAAATCTATATATTAAAAATGTCATTATGTAATTATTAAAGATTTGTTTTCCTCTAATTTTATGAAGTTTAAGTGGATATAAGATACACCCCTTAATTTAGGGTCCACCAAAGTCATTCCCCTTACTCTATTACAATAGTATTATGTCTGTAAGAATATAATTGAATGGCATATTAGACAAAAATTGATGTAGGTTTTTTTTTAATGCGAGTCTATGTTTTTCCAATCTTGTAATCAAGAAAAAGAAATATGCTTCACCATCTCTTTTCTCTATTTAACTTAACTGATCTTTGAGATCAGAAGTAATTCATTGTTTCTAGTTAGTTCACTCCTCATAATCAATACAATGGATAGTACATAAAGACAAAAATCAATTGCAATGATTTAGATTGTGTTTTCTTTAATGTCAATTACCATGTATTGTTCAATTATCATATCTTGTCCTGACTTTATTTAAGAATTTCCTTTGCAATTATGACGTTCATTATTTCCACTTAGTAATGAGAACAACAAATGGCAGTCTCCAGAGACATCAATTCCAACTAACTAGGTTGTGTTTCTTTTAATGTCAATTATTATATATATAAGATGGAGCCACCCAGTCATCTCAATGATATGAGGACATGGGCATTTTGTAATTCACTTACCACGGTCTTTATACGTTGGTGTATCTTGCTCTATGCCACATTAATCACATTTCTAATTATGATCACAGTGGGCACCTTATAGTAGCACACACCCTTCTATCATCATATTTTATCCTTATCATCATCCACACCTAATCCTCATGATCATCCAACTAATTATCTAACCTGCTCATCCTCCTAACCAATCAATCAATCAATCAATATCCACATATCATCTCACATCCAAATAACATCCTCTCATCCTAATCAATCCAACAACCAATCCTTATCCTCATCATCCCAACAACCTCAATATTTTAATCCTCCAAATCCAACATCAATCTAAATCCTAACTCCTTGACTAGGGCATCTTCTAATCCAAAAATCCTAAATTTTCACCCTTGTCATACATCATTGACTGTGGCATCCAACATCTTATAATCCAAAATCTTCATTCCTAACCCCTTGAATGGGGCATACTCTAATCATCTCTTCTCTCCTCTAATCCACTCTCCTCCCCTATAGTCTCCTCCTTTAATCCTATATGTTATTCCTCTAATCTTCTCATCCTTTAATCATCTCTCCTCTTATAATCCTCTAATATTCTAATCCTCTAATCCTCTCCTCTCCTAATCTTATAAACATCTTATAATCTTCTCATCTACTAACTTGGGCATCTCCTCTTTTCGAGTGGTTACCTGCCTCGTTCCTCCCCGTCTAACCCCTTAAGGGGGCTTCATATCACCATCCTAACATCTTCTCTTCTTTTCTTTGAACTGTCATTTCTCTGCAATAACACTTAAAAGAGAGGGAAAATGTAGACATCTAAAATGTCAACATGATTAATTATATTAATCTATCTCACAACATTATTTAAATCCATATAATAATTAATCGCAAGATTAATTATTATTAATTTCATAATTTATTTAATCCCTTTATTCTAATTTATTTCATCATTTAATATCCCATTTCATCATTTATCCCATTTCATCATTTATCCATTTTATCCTATATAATAATTAATCACAAGATTAATTATTATAATCCCCTTTTCTAATCTCATTTTATCGTTTTAGGAATTTACTACTCCTACATCTCTTACCAACCTACTCTACACATCCCTTCACCTAGCCTTTCCATGTAACCTCACCCCTAATCATCATTAATCAACCTAATCTAATCCTAATCTAATCACATCCTCACCTCTAAAATATAGAGGCTTCTAAATCTAAAAGCCTCTTTAACCTTCTCCTTCCATTGAATTTTAATTCAATGGAAGCTTCTTCCCTCCATGGGATTTGAATTCAAATTCTAGAATTATCCATTCTAGAATCCTCCAATCTTCTCATCATTTTCCAACCATTGATCCCCATCTTACTTGGATCAATATCTGCCCTCCATTCTCCCATCCACAAGCTATAAATTGAGCTCTCCTCCTCCATGATAGCTAGTGGGAAGGTGTATAATAATCCATAGAAATATATTTGTTCTTCAATCATTCAATCATTCAATATTCAATCATCCAATCTAGTCAACCCATCTTTCATCAAGCATCTAGCAATCAAGTTATCAAGGGGAGGTGCTGCCAAAATTAGTCCACAAATCTGAAGCATCTTAACTTCCATCCAAGCTATCAAAGGAGGATAATTTCACTTGTAGCTAAGTACAAGTATATGATCTTCTCTCTCTTTCATCATTTTTCGATCTGAGGTAAGAATTTTAGTTGTGTTAGTTTAGAATTTAAATCAATTTATTTCCTAGTTTATAAGTTGCACACTAACACCAATTTTTTGTTTATACTACCAACAAGTCTTTTGTACATAGTTGGATCAATATTGCATCCTTTATCAACTCTGCTTAGCTTCAATCATGTGGTAACCGGTATTGATACTTGCTTGCGATTCATTATATGGACCCTTTTCAAAATATCATTGGAATATTTTAATTGACATATAAAAATTCCATTTTCTGATTGACTGACTTTTATGCCAAAAAAATATTTCATTAGACCTAAATCTATCATTTCAAATTCCTTCTTCATTTTTGTCTTAAACAAGTCAATTGACAAATCTACTGTGAGTATTAGATCATCAACATATAGACATACAATCAGAAATTGTTCTTGATCATTCATCGTAATGTATAATGTTGACTCATTATTACTTTTGCTAAATCAATTTTTCAAAAAATATTAATCAATCCCACTATACCATGCTTTCGGAGCTTGTTTCATACCATACAAGACTTTCTTCAATCTGTAGACCTTGTGTTCTTGACCTAAAATTTCATATTTAGGTGGTTGTAAAACATAAACCTCTTCTTCTAGTATGTCATTCAAAAATGCATATTTGAAATCCATTTGATAGATTTTCCAATTATGTTGAGTTTTTATTTCTAAAACAGTTGTGACAGTGTCTAGTCAAGCTACTGGATCAAAAGTCTCATTGTAATCAATTCCGAGTTGTTGTGAGAAACCATTTGCAACTAACATGGATTTATGTTTTTCAACATTTCCGTCTACATTGAATTTTGTCCTATAGACCCACTTTACTCCAATTACATCCTTTCCTTATGGAAGACTCACAAGATCCCATGTACGATTATTTTCACTAGAATCAATTTCTTCACCCATAGCTCTTACCCATTTTTCATTTTCAAATGCATCTTCAAAATATATGAGATCATTATGAGAAAATCATTCAAACTCATAATATAAAAAAACATTCTCATCTCGTTGAATTTGTTCATAAATCTCCCTTAAGATTCTTATCTTCCCTGGGGTTTCCCTGAAGTGAGACCTTTGTGTTACCAATGCTGGATCTGATGTGTCATTGCTGTGGGACTTTGAATGTGAAGAATTAGCTCCATGCCTTGATGCTTCATGAGGATATAAATTTGTTGGAGGGGATGAAAATCCGCTTGAGATATCTCTAGTGATACTTTTTGAAATTAGATTGCTATTTGAAGAAGAGGTCACTGCACCGATCCTTTGAGGTGCTAGATGAATATTATGTGTTCTCTTTTTTTCAAAATCATTCTCATGATTATGTATTCCTGTAGTGATAGTTGCTAACTTATCAATACTTCCATCCCATGCTTGTTCTTCAATGAACTCAACATCTATCCTAATAATATAATTCTTTATGATGGGGTTATACAATTTATAGGCTTTTGATTGCTCACTGTAACCTACAAAAACACATCTTTCTCCTTTATCATCAAATTTCTTCCTCCTCTCATTTGGAATTATGAGCATAAGCTACTCATCCAAAAAATATTAAATGTGAGACATTGTGTTTCTTTCCACTCCATGCTTCTCGAGGAACGTTTTCCTTCACAATTTTTGTTGGACATCGGTTCAAGATGTAAACCGCACAAGCTACTACTTCAACCTAGTACTCATTTGGTAAATGTTTGGATTTCAAGATACTTATAGAAATTTCCATAATTGTTATATTCTTTCTTTATGTCACACCATTCTGTTCAGATGTATACCTTGTCGTAAACTGCATCTTAATTCCATGAAATTTACAAAAAAATTAGGAACTCATTTGAAACATACTCTCCTCCTCTATCTTATCTTAACACATTTATATAGTAACCACTATGCTTTTCAACCATGGCCTTAAATTATTTGAATACACTGAAGACTTATTAGTTATATTTTAAGAAATAAACCCAAGTTTTTCTACTCAAATCATATATAAAAGTCATAAAAATAGATGCTTCCTCCAATTGATGGTGTTTTCATAGGTCCACATAGATATGAATGGACAATCTCAAGAAGAGGTCTAACTCTATATGAATTTACAACAGGAAATTTTTCCATGTGCTGCTTCCCTAGAATACAAATTTCACAAGGATTTTTTGGTTGCTATATTAAAGGAAAACCCTTCACCATATGTTTCTTTTGTAGTAAATATAAACCACTACAACTTAAGTTTCCAAATCTCAAATGCCACAACCAAGACTAATCTTATAAAAAAAATTCAAATGCCACTAAAGAAATTTTTGTAGATGACAAATCATGTTGGATTTTTAATGGAAACATTTTGTTTCTTGTCATCTCAACCTTTGCAATAAATTTGTTACTTGGATTTCTATCCAGTATTAAACATCCATCATCTTCAAAATAGACTTTATATCCCTTTTGCATTAACTACCCAATATTCATTTGATTATGTTTGAAACCAGGAACATAATACACATCTAGAATGTGTTTGTTCTCACGCTTCTTAGTTTAAATATTTATTGTTCCTTTTCCCATGACTGTAACACCCACATTTTACACACACAATTACAACAGTAAAAATACTGGAATAATTTTTGTTTTGACCTACATTGCTTGATATATGACGACATAAGCGATCACTTAATACAACACACAACACATGATATTTTTTCACAAACGTTAACCCATACAAATGAAATGAAACCACATGAAGCACATCAAGGCCACTTTTTTTATGACAAGGCACGAGATAACGATTCCACAAGAGTATAATCTTATAGATAGGGTCTTCCCATGACACGATACTTTTAGAATTTCACAATTATTATAATGATGATTCAATTCTTAACTTGAATTCTAGGAAGGCTCTCAATATGTGAATCATACATTCCTTTTTCTTATTGCTAGATTTCCTTTGTTTTTTTTACTGCTTAACATTTAACTTATGGTGTATCTCATTGAATAAACATCAACTACATTATTTTAATTACTTGTTTAATTCATTTTTTTGGTATTGAGATATTTATTTACACACCAATCTATTTACATACACATAATGCTACTAGGTATTATCCCTAGGATTCACTCC
Source organism: Taxus chinensis (assembly GCA_019776745.2). Lineage (NCBI taxonomy): Eukaryota > Viridiplantae > Streptophyta > Pinopsida > Cupressales > Taxaceae > Taxus > Taxus chinensis. The sequence continues at coordinate 631,565,281 of CM034156.1, read as the reverse complement.
TAAGGGTATACATCGTGATCTTATAACATAACCCCGTTACACAACGGAACGAGTGTAAGTCCAAAGGATGTGAAGCTCCCTTTTTTTGTTGAAGGACTTAGGGTCAAGTTTCTTTCATTCATTTATAAATTGATAATTAAGTCAGTACCCACCAAATATTATATACGAAAAAGTCTCCTTATCCACATCAAGAGGGTTTAATCACATTAGTAAGAAGATCATGTTTCACTTTTCCTATGGAATAACATCTCACAATTACACTTTCCAAAGCCATGCGTCAATTATAGTTTTATTATAATTATGCTCCAATAATTTTTTAATGATTCAAGGCACTTAATATGGCAACATACTTCCTTTTTTTCCTCAATTACGTTTCCTGGGAATCATTGTACGCCCAACTTAAGAGGTTTTTCCCTAATTAGGTTCATCTGCCTTTTTGTAATGAATTGTGTAACCTATTTTCTAACAAGGGAATTTGAATCCTCATGAGACCATTAGTCTGTGTCTAAGGGGATTTATCTATAAGGACAAGATCATGTAGTTTCACATCACACATTTATTACCTAGTAGGACTAGTGGGAAACCAAGAAGGAGTTGTTCATCGTTTAAAGGGTTAAGGACCACATTTGAATTTACACCATGTCAAAAAAAAAATCTCACCCCAAGATGGTTTAAACATGATATGAGAATGACCTAAATTTAACCTTTCTCTAAGAACATCATCTAGTGGTTATTTTTTCACAAACTAATCATACACTAAAATGTTGTCAAGTTTGACCATTAACTCTTAGTATTGCATCAAAGAACTCAAATGACACTTGAGGTTGGTTATTGAGTTCATTTAAAATCCCAACTCTTGAGATGACTTGTAACATAGTCGGTTATCTTTTCCACCCAACACCAATCCCTCTACACTTATTTCAGGCCAAGAGGGTTTTAGATTAATTTTAAAGTTGGTTTTCTAAACACATATGACTACCGATCCTATAAGGGAACTATTAGAGTAGGTATTTACCTTAGCTCATGTTCACCTAGGTACATTATTTACCTTTATTGTATTTATCATCACCCACTTATGTGTGTGGATATTTCTTTTTATTTATTTAGATATTAGGAGATATTATCTAGTTGTTAGGTATAGTTCTTTCCTTGATCTATGGTATTGACTAGTTCTTTCCTAGATCTATGGTATTGACTAGATCCTTGATGTCTAGTTCTCTCATAAATCTATCGACTTGACTAGTTCTTTGATGACTAGTTCTTTCCATGATTTATGTCTTGATCTATGACCTTAACTGGTTCTTAGATTGTTATTCCTTGCCTATATAAGCAAGGACCATTCTCATTGTATTTCATTGAGTTCCATAATAATATATGACATTGCTGCTCATTTGTTTGCAAAGGTTTATGTGAAGTTATTTTGGTGAATTTCTTTCATCTTATTGATCGTGATGTTTGATTAGCATCTGTGTTCTTGGCTTAGCATGATCTAGTTATCATTCCTTTTATGGTATCAAAGCTACACAACTTTCCGTCACACCAAAAGTTCAAACTGATGGTGGAGAGAGATCTCATCGTGTTAATCAGCTACTACACTAACACCCTCCTGCACGATGGAGCCGAGTATACACCCAATCAAGCCCAACAACATTAGGAGGCAGTGACACCGGGAATTTCCCAAGAGGTCACCCATCCCAGCACTACTCTAGGGTTATGATAACTATATTTAGAATCACACACCACATAGAGCACTTGAGCATTTGACTCCAGAGGAATCTTAGTCCAACACTAAGCTAGATGTCTCATTTTTTTGAGTCTTTGGGAGCCATGCTTGGGCCTTTGTGCCAAAGAAGAAAAGGAAATCTTTGGATAAGAAGAGTAAACCCTTAATCTTTGTAGGGTATTGTGAGGACATGAGAGTTTATCGTCTTTTAGATCCTGATACACATGATGTTCTTTTTCAAACACATGTTCAGTTTGATGAGCATTTCACTCCTCATGATTCTTCATCTTCTTCCATGTCTACTTATTATTATTTATATCATCTTTAGGATCCCTTCTTTTAGGAATTTGATGAGGAGGTTACAGATGTCGTTGAGGATCATATTCCCACATATGTTTTCATTATGCCTAAGTGGGCTCGTACTACATTTTCTGAGGCAACACCTTTCATATAGGATCTTCCACCTGCTAGGAATCATCACACACATTCTACATGTTTTGGAATTTTGTGTTAGGTAATTTTTGAGGATCCATAGTATTTTTCATAGGCTCATGGGATATAGGAATGGGATGATGTGATGATAGTTGAGTATTATACTTTAATGAAGAATCATACTTGGGATTCAGTATCTCTTCCTAAAGGAACAAAGATGATTAGGTGTAAGTGGGTATACTGAACCAAATACGCAGTCAATGGGTCCATTGACAAGTATAAGGCTCATCTTATTGCAAAGGTTTTTTCACAAGTTGACAGTATTGATTACTTTGATACTTTTTCACCCATTGCTAAGATGGATTTTTTCCGCCTTGTACTTTCTATTGTTGCATCATAGGGGTGGCCCATAAACCAAACGGACGTGAAGAGCACCTTCGTACATGGATATTTACTAGAGGAAATATACATGCAGCAACCTACTTGATTTTCTTAGGATTCTTCTCTTGTTTGTAGACTCCAAAGGTCTCTCTACAGTCTCAAACAAGCCCCTCAGGCTTGGTATGAGAAGATGGAATATTTTCTTCTATCTACTTTTTTTTTTCCCCTTCAATCATACAATGTATCTCTAGCATGTTGGTGGGGATATTATGATACTTTTCTTGTATGTTGATGATCTGTTACTTACTGGCAGCTCTTCTTCCCATATTCAAACTATTCAGAGGGCTCTTTCTACACAGTTTGACATGAAAGATCTTGGGTTATTGCATCATTTCCTTGGTTTGCAGATTTCTTAGATAGATTCAGGGGCTCATTTCAGTCAAAAAAATTACACCCATGATCTTCTTCAGCACTTTGATATGGTTGATTTCAAGTCAAGTCCATCTCCTTTTCAATTTGGGGTTACTCTTACTTCCACATGTAATTCTCCACTTTTTGATCCTACATTGTATAGGCAGTTGGTTAGAAATCTCATGTACTTGACCCATACTCACCATGATATTTCATTTGTAGTAGGGCTTGTATCATGGTTTTCACATTCTCCTCATAGTAGTCACTAACAGGTTGCTAAAAGAATTTTTTGCTATTTTCAAGGCACTTCCCACTTTTGCCTATACTACACTAAGGGTTCTACTCAATTGGTTGGATATACAAATTCATATTGGTAAATTTCTATTGATGACATGCATTCCACTTCTAGCTATCTTTTTTTTCTTGGTTCTTCTCTAGTTGTTTGGGTTTGCAAAAAGAAATAGGATATTACACTTTCATCTTCAGAGGCAGAGTACAGGGCACCAATTATAGTGATTCAACAGATTATTTGGCTTCAACAATTGTTGATAGAAAAAATTTTCCCACATGATTCACCAACTGTACTTTAGTGTGACAACCAAAGTGTAATTCACATTTCTCACAACCTAGTTGAGCACCATCGGACCAAATATATTGATATATACATCCACTTCATTCATCAACACATTCAGGATGGATTTCTTTGCTTGGAGTACATTCCAACTCAGTAGTAGGTTGCGGACATATTTATGAAGCCTTTTGCATCACTTCGCTACCTTGAGTTGTGTGCCATGCTTGGGGTTTCAGAAGTTTTTCTTGGGGGGTGTTCGTGAGAACATATTTCTTCTTCTTCTTCTTTCTCTTTCCTTCTAACAGAATTCTTTCCTTCTTTTGGTTCGATATTTCTTTATGGATATATTGTACATGAGTACCTGATCAGGCCTAGTTTTTTAGACTCATACTGTGGATATGCCACTTTTATTTTGGGCCCCTAGCTTCACTTGAGGGGGGTGTTAGAGTAGGTATTTACCTTAGCTCATGTTCACCTAGATACTTTATTTACCTTTATCATATTTATCCTCACCCACTTATGTGTTTGGATATTTCTTTTATTTTATTTAGATATTATGGGGATATTATCTAGTTGTTAGGAATATTCCTTTCCTTGATCTATGGTATTGACTAGTTATTTCCTTGATCTATGGTACTGATTAAATCCTTGATGTCTAGTTCTTTCTTAAATCTATCATCTTGACTAGTTCTTTCCTTGATTTATGGCTTGATCTACGACCTTGAATGGTTCTTATATTTTTATTCCTTGCCTATATAAGCAAGGCTCATTGTCATTGTATTTCATTGAGTTCCATAATAATATATGATATTTTTACTCATTTGTTTGCAAAGGTTTTATTAAAGTTATCCTAGTAAATTACTTTTATCTTATTAATCGTGGTGTTTGATTAGCATCTAAGTTCTTGGCTTGGTACAATCTAGTTATCATTCCTTTTATCATCATGTAACCTAAATGATAAATGATATTGGGTATCGAGTCCATTTATGATCCCAGCTCTTAAAGGTGACTTCCAAGGTTAGTTGGTGATCTTCGCTACTCAACATGCATGTGTCCAAGAGGATTTTACAGTATGATTAATGTTGGTTTCCCAAGGAGTACTAATTTAAGAGAACACATTCTCCTTACTACACACATGATTACCAAACCTAGGAGGGAATCACATACTCAGGATAATGTTTAACTGTGTCGTTCCTAACTGTCAGGTTCATGATGATTTCGCTACGTATGCAAGCTATGATGATAGACTTAGGCTTGGGATCTTATTTACTTAAGCTAGAAGGTGTCATCGAGTGTAAATATTTAATTTCAATCTAAGGTTTTAGTTTCTTCTGTGCTAAGAAATATCATGCGAGAAGGGTAGATATGCACAAGTTTTAAACTATGGTGGACTATTATATTTAGGTTTCTTTTCTATATTTGCTAGTTAAATAATACAACAATCAAGAGATTTAATCATAAAGTTCACAACAGGAAAGCACTATAAGATTTCAAATTAAATTTCATTTAACATATTTATCCAACTTTTACAATACAAAATTTGAGATCAAATAACACCCATGTTTAGATGAACATTTCCCTTAAACACTAGCATCTTTAAAATGTTACAAAACTCCACTAATAAACCCTTCAGTAGTTCACAAAATGTTGAACAATCCTCTACAATTTCACTTAACATATATCCAAACCCCCTTTTTTACCATATGTAAATTTGAATCAAAAGAACACCTATAGTTAAATGCACATTTCCCAAAGCACCCCTAAAACTAGCATCTAATTCATATTACCAAATTTCAATAATGAGTCTTTACTGTAACATAGAAATACACACACACACACACATATATATCCATTAACATACATAAATTACAATAATCCACATTGAATTACAACCACGTCGTTTTTCCATCATAATTGCACCCTGCAAAACCATGTGAGCATGAAATCGGTGATAAATCATTGGCATGGCATGGCATAACATAATTAACATTATTTTTTTTCCATTTACATTTTAGTAATAATACACACAGGAAAAGAGAGGGTTAGGGCACATATCCATTTCATTTCATTCCTTAACTAAGAGAAGAAGAGAGAAAGAGATAGGGAAGAGAGAGAAAAACTATTTTCCCAAAATTCAAATTTCACATGTCAAGCCACAAGATAGAGTTTTAAACAATTATTTATAAGTTTTAATAAGTATTCCATGATGGTTTTTTAACTTGCCTAGAGTCCTACAACTTTCTTTCACATTTTCCTGTTAGTTGTAAAAACGCCCAATTTTGGCTGAGAGGCTAAGAAAGTGCGTTCAAAAACTATCTTCTGATAAGCAAATTCACAATGGGTGAATTTCTACGTGTCCACCTATATACCAATAATTCACAAGGACTGGCGGAATCCATAACTAGTGCAAACGGTGTACAATTGGCGAATGGTTTTACAGAGCCACCGGTCATAATTGGCCAAGTTTGACCTAGTCAAATAGTGAACAGAATCCCTATGGAACCCCTTTTCCAAACTGACCAAGAATGTTATTTTCCCAAACCAAAGGTTCATAGGCAATTTTCTAGTAAAAATACTAGTGGTTTGTGAAGGCAGACCAACATTTCGTTGTTTAGGGTCTAAACGGCGGGCCGATACTGATAGCAAAAGATGTATTCTATTCAATGTGTTTGTCAAACAAGAGAGCAAAACCATATAAAGGCTGCGGAAGAAGAAGGATAGTTATAATTGTCCATCAACTAACAACAATGTATTAAATATTAAAATAATGCTAACATTCCCCCCTTAATACATTGCTCTTACAAATGTACCCCCTAAACAAATCAAACTTCACTTTGCTGAGAGGCTTGGTGAGAATATCTGCAACCTGAAAATCAGTAGGGCAGTACTGAAGCTAAATTTGGTGGTTCAAGACCTGTTCACGAATGTAGTGACATTCGACCTCAATATGCTTTGTTCGTTCATGAAAAACAGGATTCTTCACAAGCTTCAACACACCTTGATTGTCGCAGTGAATGATAGGAGGTTTCTCTTCATGAATCCCTATATCTACAAGAATGCGACGTAACAAAATCACTTCGCACACAGCTCCTTATGCGGCATGGTATTCAGCCTCAGTGGATGAGAGAGCAACAATAGTTTACTTCTTGCTAATCCACGGGATAGGTCTAGATCCGAGATGAAAAACATACTCTGAAGTGGATTTCTTGTCATCAAAGGATCCTGCATAGTCTGAGTTTGTATATCCCTATAAGAAGAACTGAGTGTTCTTTAGATACTCCAGACCAAAGTCAATTGTACCTTAGACATATCTCAACACATGCTTTGATGTTATCCAATGACATTTCTTCGGCTCCTACATAAATCTGGCGAGATAGCTCACTACAAAGCAAAGATCTGGCCTGGTATAAGTCAAGTAAATGAGACTCCCCATAAGCTTCCTGTAATGAGTGCCATCTACCTGTGGTGAATCCTGGAATCTAGATAATTGCAAACCTTTTTCCATAGGTGTGGACATTGGTTTACAATCTGACATTCCATACTTCTCTAGGAGAGTCTTGGCATATTTCATCTGGGAGACGAAGATATGATTCTTCTTCTACCATATCTCTAAGCCAAGACAGTAGTGAAGTATCCCCAAATCAGTCATGTTGAAGGATTTCTTCAGATCATTATTTACATCATCCACAATATTTTTAGAACTTCCTGTGATCACAAGATCATCTACGTACAAAACCAGAATAACAATCTTTGTTCCTACCTTCTTGATATACAAATTTGTATCTGAGGGGCTACGAGTGAATCCATGCTACAATAGGTGATCATCAATTTTTATATACCATGCCCTAGGTGCTTGTTTGAGTCCATAAAGTGACTTTATCAGACAACATACCTTGTGTGGTTGATGTTTGTCTACAAACCCTTCAGGTTGGGCCATGTATACTTCTTCTTTGAGATCACTGTTCAGAAAAGTACTCTTGACATCCATCTATTGAAGTTTCCATCCATTTTGTGCTGCCAGTGCATAGACAACTCTGATGGTTTTGATCTTCGCAGTGGGTGCAAAGGTCTCATCATAGTCAACTCCTTCTTGATGAGCATAACCCTTTGCAACAAGTCGTGCTTTGTGTTTTGACTCCCGTAGGAGTGCCTGGAAGTGAGTTTAGGTGTGCATCCCTAATAGTATTCTGGACCCATTTCCAACGTTGGTGCTGCTGCTGCTGATGTGAAGATGTGTTTTCCAGTGTGCCTAGATCAATGAATAAGTCTCCACTCAGCTCTTCTTCTCTCTAAGAAGAATCATCTTGCCCATCATCTGGGTGTGTGAGAAATCTATGTGACGAGGTCGGTACTGGATCTCCATTGTGTGGCAGGGAGTCAAAGGATGACTCATCAGACACCACATCTCAACTCTCATAGATCTTCTTTGTCTCAGGATCCATGAGAAGATATGCCTTTGAGGTAGTATTATACCCCAAGAAAAGACATGACAGTGTCTTTGGATCGATCTTCTTCCTTTTCTCATCTGGAACATGCATATATGTCGTACAACGAAAACTCTCAAATGATAGATAGAAGGTTTACCACCAGTCCATACCTCTTCTGGTGTCATGTTTTGCAAGATCTTTTTGGGTGCCCAATTGAGTAGATACACTATTGTCTAGACTGCTTCTGCCCAAAACTGATCCTCCAACTTGGCGGCGGAGAGCATATAATGAGCCATATCCATGACAGTCCAGTTGTGTCACTTAGAAATCCCATTCTATTGGGGCATGTAGGGTGAAGTCATATGTTTCTAAATGTCATGTTGCTTCAGGTATGCTAAGAACTTCTTCAATACAAATTCCCCCCCTTGATCTGAGCAGAGGAGAAGGAGAGGCTTCCCAGACTGCCTAGTGGTTTGTTGGTAAAAGGTTTGGAAATTGGCAATTGCCTCACTCTTCTTCCGAAGAAAATATACGCACATTTTTCGTGAGTAATCATCAATGATGAGCTGGAAGTATTCAAAACCTTGGAAGCTAGCTGGAAGGGGTCTGCACAGATCGGTGTGTACAACCTGAAGATGCTCCGTAGAATGATAAGAGCTCTATTTGAACAAACCTCTATGTTTTTTACCCACAAGACATCCCGAGAAAACAGGTAAGGAATGGGAGAGTGGAGGAAGCCCTCTTACCATTTCCTTGCCACTGAGCTGATGTAGAGCCTTGGTAGAAAGATGACCGTATTGAAAGTGCCATAGTGCAGTGGACACTACCATTGAAGCAGAGAGAGAAATGTTAGATGAAGTGACCACATCCAGTGTAAATAGACGACCCTTCATAAATGCTTGAGAAATAACTGAGTCTCCCTAGGAAATGATGCAGGACTTGACTCCTTTCTGAACAAAGAATTCAACCCGCATTCGATGATTAAGAAGTTAACTCAGAAACAAGAGAATTGAGGTCAAACCTGGAACATATAGCACCTTTGTGACTGTACATCTTTATGCCCCAAGAGGAATGATGACATCACCAATCCCCACCGCAATATACTCTTGATTATCTACGATGGTGATCCGATCTCCAGTGGGCCGGTCACTCAGGGTATGGAATAACTTCTTATTTCCAGTCATGTGTTTGTTGGCACCCGAATCAATCAACCAAACACTTTCTGACGACTGCGAAGTCTACAAGACTAGGACAATGTCCAGATGAGTTGTGTCTGGAACCTCTTCATTGGAGGAGGCATCTTGTTGAGCAGAAATATGACCCTTCTGCCTTTGATTATGAGCACACCATTGGGATTTCTTAGAATATCCTTGGCCAGAAGTGCTCTCTTCACCAGAGTTGTCGTGCTTGTAACCATTGTAATAATAGTTCGCAGTCGTGTGCATATTCATGGAGCAAATTTGGCACCATCGATCCACCTTGTTGTTTTGCTACTTCTAGGGTGGCCACTGTGGTGGCCACTGAGAAGGTTGCTGCTGTGGATGTTGCTTATGATTCTGGGGGGCTGACTACCCTTTCTGAGGCTTGTTGTTATGTTTTTGCCTCATGATGAGAGCCTTGTCTTTGAAGGCTTCTTGAACATTTTGAATGGCTTCTTCCTGCTGGAGATAATTCACCAATTTGACAAAACTCACCTCCTATTGAGTGATGATCAACGTGGTGATCAGTGTCTGAAACCAGGAAGGAAGAGCTCGCAAGGTGAGAAAGACTAGCAACTTGTCATCCACCAGTTCACCGAGAGCATAAAGTTCTACGAGTAACTCGGCCACATGCCGCAAGAAGGCTTCAACCGATTCGCCATCATGCATACTCATTGTGTGAAGCTTTGTCTTAAGATGCAGCATCATCGTTAGATTCTTGGCTTCATAGATGGTACACAATGCGGCCCATGCCGTAGAGGAAGTGGTGCTTCTTGAATATGAGGTTGAACCTCATCAGAAAGGCTCAGAGTGATAAGCATTAATGCTTTTGCATCGGCCTTTTCATACTTAACCAACAGATCAACGTCTATGGGAGGGGCATCCGTGCCAGAAATGATCCCCCAAAGATCTTCAAACTAAAGAAACGTTCACATCTTGGTTTTCCATGTGGCGAAATTTGGCCCTTTTAGCAACTGGGCATCCAAAAAAAAAATGCGAGGTGTAGACATTTCCAAAAACTCAAAATTGTATTATATTTATTTATTGATTGTTCAAAAATGGTTACAAATGCTTACTGAAGGAACCTATCACAAAGATGGGCTCTATAAGCTCGTGCAATGAGACACAGACGCTCCTGTGGGTGTTCTACTTCGTGTTCATCATCTGCATCATAGCCACGCTCCAATTCTTTACAAATTCGTCACGCTTGACAACACACGTCGAACCAGAAATAGTCGAACAATCCTTGACACACCAATTCGTCAAATAAGACATTGCCGGTATTCAATAATTCATTGAGCAAGGCAAAATAGATGCCTATGGTGTCCTCTTGGGCTCTCAGAGGTGACCCAGCAGAAGGGTTTCTCGTAACACTCTCATCATCAAAAATTTGTTGTCCATCAACTAACAACAATGTATTAAATATTAAACTAATGCTAACAGATACAAAACCCATCTTTTCAATTTTTGCAACTTCTTATAAGTGTAAAATGGAGTAACATGTCTCCTAAAAGAGTGGCGATGAGAGCGCAAATGGGAAAATGAGGTCGAGCTAATGCTTGATGTGACTCTCTACATAACAAGGAACACATACGACATTTGCCATCTCTTTTATAGGGCTCAAAGTGTTGTCTTGCAAGTCACTGGAAATTGCATTTTTCTATCTTTGTAAAGTAAACAAAATGTTTCCTTTAGTTAACTCATTTATCTCTCATCAAACCAACAGAAATGAGTACCAATTTTTGACACATTGGGTTTAGCAATGCATGAGGTTGTGGTCGTGACACGGTTGAGAAATTTTAAGTTGGTAGCAAAATCACGAGGTGTTATTTTATTGATTGCACTAGTCACCTAGATTAAAATATTCAATTACTTGAATGCCTAAAAGTTTAATATATCTATTACATTACAAATAAATGACCATTCACACAAAAATTATAAAAGATGCAGGTAAGGATACCATGCCTGAGAACGATGAGCGCAGCGGGGCATGAGGCGCTCCATGTGGTTTATACTCGTGATCTGTTGAGTCCACCACTCGACCACATGTCTAGAATTTCTACTCTCTGCTATGCTTGTGGATTCTTGCACCCAATACTAAAGCTCACAGGCATTTTAAACTACAGAAGCTAACAAAAAATCTTATTCCATTTGTTTTGATGGGTCCATACCAATTCCAACACATTTTCCATGGTTAAAACCAACACTTGCATCAACAACCCACCTCATGGAGTGTATTTAATAACTCAACGCAGTTACCAAATCCAACCAATAAGGCCAAAAGAAAACACCCATACAAGGATCACAGTAGACGAGGTCCATTGTCCAAGTTTCTTTCATGGATTTATCGAATAGTTTAGTTCTTGTGGGTTACATCCACATATTTCAAGAAATACTAAAAAAAAATACAATGCCAATGTCATCCACAGTCAAACTCTATCTCACTGCACTAAGAACGTGGCCAGATGGAGGGAAAATGGGTTGATGTGGTTGTGGAGTCATGGTTTAAACCTGTAAGTTGCATTGCAAGAAAGTTCCAACACATTTTCAACAGACCATTGTGCATATATCCAACAACCATTACATGATTGAGTAAAATGTCAAACAATCCTTGTGAGCTTGGGTTTGTGCTCCCCCTCTTTCACGCTTCAACCAAAATCAAAAAATGTCAATGTCGTCCCCTGTCAATCTCAGCCTCAAAACAAGGAAGACCAACCAAAAGCAAATACATTAACCACACACTATCCAATGTTCACAAACTCCATTTGAAATAGTGAGATGCCTACCTTGTGTATTTCCCACATTTTTCATACACATCTAAAAGAGAATTCACAACCACAACATCTAACATAATTCCTCTTTCTATTATACTTTGATTGATATCCACTCCTTGTTCCAGTGCTCATATTTTGGCACAGACCAAGAGTATGTAGCCAAATGTAAATTGATCAGGTTAGAGACCTTGCATAGGTAAAACCGTTTGTCTAACTCGAGAGGATGCCCATGTCTTCTGTACACTGCTAAAATTATATTCCAAGAGAAGTTGTCTCTTCTTTCGTTTGGTCAAACCTTGCACAGTGCCAAAGTTCTGTGAGATACCCAGAAGTAGAAGAGATAATCAATACAACTAGACACAACACTCGAATGAAAGCCTCCTAAAGCTCAATCTTCTTCATATTTTCTACGTAGAACATCAAAATAGTGGAAGGCAATACTTTTATTTTCTCATGAGCCATTTGACCTCATTTCAGATGCAGATCCAAATCAACCAAATTTTTTGCATTATTAAAATGAGGAGACAATCTGGTTAGATTTCTCTCAGTGTGCAGGACAAATTTAACCCGCAAACTAGTGATTTAAGGATGGATATTTGTTGTGGATAAGTTTAGCACAGTTCCACGTAACCATCAGTTTTGTTTTTTTGGTAAATAATGAGACAAAATCTAGTCTTACTGCAACTATCCAATCACTGCTAAGTTTACCACATTAACTTGGGTTTCATCGTAGTTAAATCCTTTGGATCCCAAATTAAGCGCTTGTATGATTATTCAATGAAAATGACAGGTCTTAATGACATGTGGATGTCCATAACTTTCCAAAGTTCCTCCACACACCAAGCTCTTGACACCAAAAATCATCCTTCACCTAACATCCCATGCAATCATGTTTTTTTTTTTTTTTGTTATTATATTATTTTTAGTTATTTTGCTTCTTTTTTTTAGTTTTATATTGTGCACTACAATGACTACAACTTAATTATCATTTCCTAACTTAACTTCAGATATAACTAACTCATCTATGTTTACAAACATTTCCTTACATCCATTCATGTGATTACTATATCCACTATCTAGAAACCAAATATTCTTTGTACTTTCTTGAGAAACATTATATGTAATCAACATTGAACCATTGTTATAACTTTCAGACCAATTTTATTCAGAAAATTTTACATTTTGTTTACCCATATCAAATTGTTTCTTCCTACATTCATTGGCATAATGTCCATACCTTTTATAGTAATTGCATTGAACTTGTGACTTGTCACACATCTGACTATAAGTGTGATTTTGGTTGTTTCCTTGGCCTCTAGCACTTGCAATGTAGAAATTTAAATTTTTTCTTCCTCCTTCATAAGATGTGTTTACTGTACCAAATCCTCTTTGGAAATCTCTTTCTCTACCTCTATTGAAGCTCGATATTCCTCTTGCTCTATTGCCACTAATTAAAAATTTTGATTTGAAGGCTTGCTCAAGATATGAGCTACCTGATCTATTCAATCTTTTCTCATGGGATATTAAAGATCCCATTAATTCGTCTATAGACATTTGGGTTAAATTCTTTGATTCTTCTATTGCAGCAATAATTGCATCAAGGTTGTTAGGCATACTTCTAAGTATTTTCTCTACAATTCTTTGATCCTTTAAAGTCTCACCATGAGGCCTAATTTAATTTACTACACCCATCACATGGGTAAAAAATATATCTATTGAATCTGAGTGCTTCATACAAAGATTTTCAAAATCTCTCCTAAGAATTTGTAATTTAACAATTTTGACTTTAGTTGTACGTTGATAAGTCGTTTGAAGACTTTCCCACGCCTGCTTTGATCTAGTTGTTGTTGCAACACACAAAAATATGGACTCGTCCATTACTTGTTGAATGAGAAACAAGGCTTTTGTGTCCTTTTGTTTGTTCTCCTTCAGCAAATCCTTATGTACTTGTGTCAATGCTTGAATTGCTTGAGGATTCGCAGGTTCTGGAAACTCATTCTCAACTAGCTCCCACACATCTTGTAAACAAAATAAAGTCCTCATTTTTATGCTCCAATAATAATAATTCTTCTCATTGAATATGAGAATTTGGGATTGAGTGAGACGGCTGCTCATACCCACCATTTTGAACTAGACTAATAGATTAAAATGAAAACTTATGGCGTAAACTCAACCTAACTTTAATATCAATTTGAATGAATTATGTCTAACTCCTAACCTAGAGGGTGTGTGCTAAGATAATGAAAATAAGAACAATATTATGAATACACACAATCTCACAAGAGAAATATAAAAATAAATTTTCTATTAAAAATACTCTAGAGCAACTGTGCCTTTCTCTTACCTTTTTTTATTAGAAAGTGAAACCTCTTATTTTAGGAAGTTTTTCAATCTTTTAGCTAAGGAAATATCTCATAATATTTTATATTAAATATTCTAGATCTTTTAGATATTTCCTAGATATTCCTAACATATTTTTTAGATATCCTCATATATTATATACAAAAGATATTATGGAAAATATCATATTCACAATAAATATGCATATCTTTTACATAAAGTTGAATTTCATAAAATTTGGACTTATATATCCAAAATTAGATATTTCCAACGTGTCCTAACTTTATTTAAGAATTTCATTTCCAGTTATGACCTTCATTATTTCCACTTAGTAATGAACAGAATGGACGGCAGATTCCAGAAAATTCAATTGCGATTATTATCTGCACTTGTTTCATTTAATGTTCATTTAGTGTCGATTATTATCTTTACTTGTTTCATTTAATGTTCATTTAATGTCGATTATTATCTGCACTTGTCCCAACCCGCGCCCTTCAATATAAGATGGAGAAGCCCAATCATCTCAATTACACATTCGGAAAAGATGGAGGCGCCCATTCTTTCTTTCGTTTCTGATCTTCGAGTTAAGAGGGAGAGGGTTATGTTAATACCTCCACAAAAAGTCACAGAAAGACGTTCAATGTTTCTTAGCAATATAGATCAGAAATTTGTACATTACATCCAACAATATGTGGACTTCTTTTCCGCTCATCCTCAAATACCATTCGACGTGGTAATTGATGTGCAGAAAGAAGCGCTGGGGAGAATACAGGATGCATACGACGTCATTAGCGGGAGACTCGGATTTAATTCAGAACAAGGAAGGTTTGAGATCGACTGCAATGCTGCGGGAGCGCCTGTTGCTATCTGTACAAGTGAGCTTTCTTTGGAAGATCTGGGAGATGTCAGCTATCCAAATCCTGCCTTCACCCAACTTTGCCTACTGTCTGATTCTGCAAACCGAATACTAGAAGATGAGCCCCTCATATCGTTTCAGGTTATGTGCCACGCCTATTATATATAATTGTTATTATATTTTTATCGCTCACAAGAATATTAATACGGATACATATGTTTTGAGTTCAGATAACTCGGTTCACATGTGGTGGCTTCGCTCTGGGAACTGCATTAAATCATAGTCTTATGGATGGGTTCGCATTGCAGGAATTTGCCAAAAACTTCACAAACATGGCCATAAAAGGAGAGCTCGCCTTTGTACCAGTGAATGACCGTACCTGCTTGAAGGCTCGATCACCTCTCCAGATAAATTACGAACATGAAGAGTTCATCACGCCCTCTGAAACTAACCAGGATGACATTCTTTCCTCGTTTATGATGCAGAGAAGCAAGGATCTATGGCATACTAAGGTGGCCCTCAACAAACCGTCAGAAAAGCATGTTTTTAGGCTGTTTTTGTTGTCAAGAGAAATGCTGGAGAAGCTGAAGATGAAGGCCAAAAATGGAGGGATTGAGAACTGCACAAGTTTTATTGCACCTGTGGCGCACCTGTGGCGGGCGAAGACTGCTGCAATGCCAAATATGAAGGAAGATGACATTTCTACTATTCAGTATGCAGTGGACATAAGGTATTACACTCAGCCAAAACTTCACATATATTTGTAAGGCTAATTAATCAACCAACCAATAATAATGATACCATACATTTACTAGCAAACAAATTATAAATGTTTTATGTAATACTGACAATTTGTTAGCAGGTCGAGGCTTGTATCTCCTCTTCCACCTGAGTTTACAGGTAATAGATGCTTACCAACATATATGAAGGCGACTTTCAAAGAATTGAAGGAGCAGCCATTTTATGAGACTGTAAAAAAGTTGCAAGAAGGTGTAGATAGACTGACTAACAACTATGTGATGTCGGCAATAGATTGGCTTGAATTATATGATGGAGTGGTATGTTTAGAGAATGGATTTCTTGTATCGAGCTGGAAGCATATGCAATTTGGTGACGTAGAATTGGGAGGGGGGATCAAGTCTCTCCATGGAGGGCCTGTAGTTTCAGGCTGGGCAGATATTGTGTTATTTTTGCCCCATCCAAAAGACCACGAGGGAATACAGATATATATTGGGTTGGAGCCTTCTCAGATGGTCATATTTAAAAATCTTATTGAAAAGATCGATGGCTATCCTATTTCACCATAGGATGATTCGTTATGTTAAAATATGTGTTGAAGTTGGAATGCAAAGCAATGTATAAGTTATTTGCTTAGTTCATGTTGTTTGATATTTGGGATTATTATATTTCTTATATGAAAGTGGATGGGTTGTTATATATGGTGAGATCTTATTGTATATATATTGTCTGATATAAAAATTTTATTTTATTTTTAATGTATTAAAGATTTTTTCTGTTATTTTTTAAAAATCTTTCGAAATTTCGAGAAAAAAAATGTTATGTAATATTTTGGTTTTTATTTTTGTTATGTAATAGATTTTAAAGAAAATGTATTATTTTATTACCTTTTTAATTTTCTATTATTTTATCTATTAATTTAATTGTAATATTTTTTTTAAATATATATTTTTTTAATTGTTATTGGTTTAAGATAATTTACAATATTTCTTTAGAATTTAGAATTAATATATTGAGGGATAACTACTTGAATAGATTCCTTTCATATTTTGACCATAATGAATGTCTTTCCTATTTTAAGGGACACATTATATAATAAATATTACTAGCAATCGCATGTGAATTGTGCGATGTTAACGCCGAAGGGTTAGGCTATGAAGAGGTCTATTTTGAGGAAGAAAAACATGAAAGGAGGAAAAGGGGTGTAGAATATAGAGTTGGGGGTAGGAGAAAGAACCAGGGGAGAAAAATATTGGGTGGAACCATTTTTTTTTGGAAGAGATTTGTCTTATGATGATGAACAACTGTAACATGTGTACTTGTTTTCGAATGTGTGATTGGGAAAGGGGGTAAATTGTGGTGGGCATGTTAGCAATATAGTACGAAAATATCAACTTGACAACCATGTTTTGTGAGGGACACAACCTGAAAATTATCGTTTGGAGATTTTAGTATTTTTTGTGAAATACTAATAGCACATTTGAGTCAGGTGCAAGATCAATTGACTATTAGGGAAAACAACTATATATGCTTATAAAACATGTAGAATTTGATTATAAAATGAATAATTCTAACATTGGTCGTGATTGATCTTTTCAAAGGCACCAATGAAATTAGCACAAAGAATACCATGAATATTAAACATGAGAAATATGAAAAAATAAAACGTAAGATGTATTGATAGATACTCCTAATGTGTAAATTTTATACAATACAATTATCTTTTCACGCTTCTGTGATTTTATAAATTGAAAAGTGTCTGCCATTTACAAGATTTAAATGTCATTGATAATATATAACGATGACTATAATATAAATGTGTGTTGGTATTCCAACAATACAAGGAAATGTTCTGCAAAAGTGGAACCTATTTCAAACTTTTAGAATTTCAAACAACTATGCAACTCATTATTCTCAAGCGTGATGAAAGCTGAGAAAGTAGGCCAATTTGATATAAAGAATAACAGATTTAGTAAAATCCAAACCAAAATTTGAATATGGACGATTCCCAAACATCTGTGCATCAACGCACACTCTCGACAATTCCTAAGCATGGATTGTCTAACGACTATCAGACAGGGGAGCCACTGATCCAACTAGGAAACATCATTCAACGTAAACATTATAAAGAGGTGGTTCCTTTGATTCTCTTAAAACATTGATTGACGTATAAAATGACAACGAAAGCATCCAAATGGGAAGCCTCATTTGAGGAATCTCCTAGAAAGATGATTTAAGTAGAAAATGACAGGATGACAATTATTATGGGTAAGAGAACTTTATGTTTCACCATTTTGATATCTACTTTGGTTATGACAACTTTGTGATTCTCCATTTTCACGGTCCACGTACCTCTTTAATGTTTATGCTTGTTAACAATGTTCTTCAAACATGTAGTTTTGGTTTGATATACACCACTTTGAGGCCTTGACAAACATGTTCATTTTGAATTGTGTTTTAATGTATTTTCAGTATGTAATTGTAATATCCCCTTCCCATTCGAAGACCTTTGGCCTATTTTGTCAACCCGACAGCCAAAGGAAAAATATAAGGGTGGCTTAAGTTATATTTAATTATTATAAAGTGCCATTAATAAAAGAAAAAAAAGATATAGAGCACTTATAATCATTTATATGACTTAATAATTATTAAATCAAGGATGGAAAAGGCCCAAATGTAAATTGTTATCCATCCTAGGTGAAAAGGAGACTTGCCTTAGAAGGGGGAATGGGAACATAGAAAAGATAAATGCCCATTTTACTATGTATTTCCCCTAGAAAAATGCGACTTGCATTAGGAGGGAAAAAGTTGTTGGAAAAAGCATTTAATATGGGAAAATATTAAATGCTTGCATAGGGAAAATCCTTGGGCACTAATTGGATATTGTAGAGGTTGTTTTGGGTCTCTTCTTCCTTTATAAGGAGAAGTCGACTTGAAGGGAAAGATATTCCATACCATTTGATATTTTATAATTTGTGTCTTAAGCTTGTAGCTTATGCATATTCTTTCATGTGCAACTGCTGTTTGCAAATACCCAGCTTGTGGAGTAAGATCCCACAAGAACCCTAGCTTCGGTGGTGAGAGATCCATCCCTAGCTAGCAGGGAATTCTTCGGTAGTGAGAGATCTACCCTAGCTTGTCAAGTTTGGAGCTCAATTGATGCCCTAAATGTGTTGGGTGACCTAATTTTTAGGGAAAAAGTAGGGTTTCGTGTTTTCTGTATGAAAACTATTTTTGGAATATTATTCTTCATATTTTTGTGGCCCAAGATCCAAAGTTTCAGCTCATTTGTACTTCTCTAGAAAAAGATATTAATTTTAGAAGTTTTCAGTTGTTTAGGGCACGCTATAAATTTCTGGTGGCATTCTGTTATTCGAAAAATTCCAAAAATAGTTATATAATATTAGTTATTGTATTAGCAAGCTCCATTTAAAATTTCAAGAGATTTGAGCAAGTATTTTTGGAGTTATCAATTATTTTATGTTCGCTGCCCTAGATTTAATTTTCTGCAAAAACTAGATTTCTGTTTGGCTGCAATTTGTCTGTATTTTGTATATTTAAAGTTGGGATTGCCTAAAATCCGTTTAGGGGTAAAATAATGTCCATTGGGGACATTACAGTAATTGTAGAATATAATTTGAGAAGAAAGTAAAAACTTAGTAACAGAGTTAGCAAAATTTAAAATATGTTAAGGAATTTTTAATATTTAGTATATAAAGATGTTTTTTGTTACATTTTTAAAAGAAAACATGATGCCATTTTCTAACAAATGAAAGCTTTAATTTCATTTGACCCTAGACAGAGGAACAATCACAAGGACGTTATCAATTTGTTGAAATACACCCATTACACTGATTTCACTTTCTCATGTGATGTACATGTTAAAGAAACAATGCCATGTGCATGTTATTAGAGGCTATCATATAACTCTCTTTACTACTTTTAAAGTACACATAACAACAAAAAATAAATATTGCTTATTTCCAAGGGAAAACCCCTAAATTCATTGCATATATTTGGCACATTATTTATCCTCCTTATTTCCCACATTATTTTTGAAACCTGAATGTAATTGTGGAAATGGCACTTACAAATTTAACTTCCATAAAATATGTATCTACAATCCTAAAATTGCATGAAATATATGAATCTCTATTGATTTATTGAAATTCCATTCCAACAACAGCTAAATTATTCTTCCTGGAATTTTAAACGGATACCTATGAAAACAAATAATGAATACGTAGCGATTTGAAGTATTTCATATTTCATTCCCAGATAAAAAAATTTCTATTTTAGATTTCTATTGCAGATAGTTATTTCTTAACGATTCATTCAAAGAGAATTGAATAAATAGAACCATTCAATCACGCATAATTTAGTGCAAGATAAAATGTAAAAATTCAGTTATACATGTGTGTAAAAATGGTTTCGTACCCTTCTTCAAGACAACTAGACCAGAAGAAAACAAAGTTGTCTATTGATCTTAATATGATCACAGTGTGCTGGGTCATGAGAGGCGGAGATGTGCGGTGTTAGAGCTCAGAAAATAATGACAAAGAGAAAGAAAAGCAGGACTACAGTTGTGTGGGTGGCATCGATCAACCTAAGAACAAGAATGGTGACAATATAATATATATGGATGATGTAAAAATGCTATTACAAATTAGAAGAAAACATAATTACATAAGGGTTTTAGAGGTTTCAAGGAGAGCAGACCATCCTTTGGCTGGTGCAAGCCTTCTGCTGCTAGATAAAACTGGAAACATCTACAATATGTATTTCAAGTACAAAACCCTAAGAGTTATTAGGATGTCTTTGGCCCCTGTCCCCACTTCTTCCCCATGGTATCATGGGGCTATTGGGGATGGGTGAAAAGTAGCACATGGTATGCAAATTATGTAATTTTGTGCACCACTCTGGAACTATGTTTTCACTTAGGTAGCATCCATATAGTCCTGGATTTAGGCATGAATCTTTTACACCTTCCCACAAAAAATTCATTGTTATTTTTTCCTCTGTAGATCTAATTTCAAATAATATTGAGTACAAGTCAATTTAGAAAAAATTAAACTAAAAGCTTATTTTCCAATTTTTTGCCAATAGTTTTCAGTTTGTATTTACCTTTTCTAATTTCTAGGCAGTCATAATTTTGCACTTAAATATGCCAGATTCAGTGACAAGGCAATTTAACATGTTGAATCTTGTGGATAAAATAAAACATAAACCATACCAGAAAAAATAAGGCTCAATTACTGTAAAATCTCAAGACCTTTAATTGAAGCAACAAAATATTGCAAGCATTTCTAAAAAAAAAAGATAAAAGACAACCTACTTACTATGCACTCTCTCTTATATTACATAGAATGTGTGATGAAAACATCGAAGAGGATGATTTGAAAAAGTTATGATGGAGGGAAATAAGCAAGGGAGGAGGAGGAGAGTGACAAAGAAGGAGATTGAAGGAGAATTCCTGGATTGTGATAATTTTTGGGGGAACTTATACTTAAATCCTATTGTTTAGGAATAAACGTATAAGAAACAATTGTCCGTAAATGACCATTAACACAACACCTTGACCTATCATTTTTGCAATGCTTGACAAACATAGTTATTGAAACCTGCATTTGGAAATGCTTTTTTAATGTAATTAATAGTTGAGGCATTAGCAAAAGATGGAACTAAATTTCATGCACATTGTTTCCTCCTTTGGTCGTCAAAGTCATCCAAAGATACAAAAAGGGAACATTTGAATTTGAAGATTATAATTTGATGGATGGTCTGAAAATTATAATTTAGAAACTCAATGGGAAGAGTAAAATCTAATAAGGAGCCAATAAATGTAAAGGCATGAAATATGTTGAATGCATGGGTTTCGATGAAGGATATTTGGAAGAGATGAGTTTCCTATTTTGAAGGCATAGGGACATGAACATCTAACATCATCTAATTATTTGGAAAGTCGACCAATGCAATGTTCAAGCACCACATGTAATGCATAATGATGGTTGAGATGAAGGAAGATGCAAAATATAGTGATCCAGGGACTGTTGTGAGGAGATGTTGGATGCGAGCAAGAATGGATCATAATTCTCAATACATGTTGCATAATGAAATACAATTTCAAGCTCATAGGAGGACCGAAAATGCAAAGACTGATGCATAACGATTCTAAAACTTTATACAAAAATGCAATACGGAATAAATTTGGCAGATGTAGTTGAACTCATTGAAAGTGTAATCATTAATGCTAGAATTATCCCTACTGAAGCACAAATGGAGATGAGGCAATCACTTTATAGGGGCACGCAGAGGAGAACGAGTGAGGAAAAATAACAAAAGGTGTTTTCCAAGGAGTAATGAGGAACGAGGGGCCCTACTAGGGGACCTCCTCTGCTAAATAGCAATCACTCAAAAATTATATTACGAGACAAATATGGTCATAAGGAAAGGAAAATATACAAGTGATATTGTCTATTGTTATAGTATATGTCATTTTGACACAATAGAGAATTCTTTAGTTGTGGCAGTGTTTCTATTACTCTACAGCAAGTTGTAGCTTGTGGATCAAAAGATGTGCACTTGGGGTCTTTCCACCCCCAAAGTTGACAAGTACATCTACAAAAAGTAATATGAGTTATAACCTATTCAAAAACAATAGTGATGTTATGACTCAAAATGTTCATTAGTTCTTCGACATCAACACCTGGTCATTATTCAACTAAAAGAATCACATTTGTTTAGGAAAAATGGGGAAAAGGGTTTTGTTATTTTTTATGGCATCAATATTTTTGTTTATATGACGTTCCTATTTATTATATAATATGAACATGTGAATGCAAATTTGGAATGCAAAAGGTAGGGATTAAATACATGCATGCCCCACGCCTTTTCCATGACTCAAATTGTTCTTGCCCAAATAATATATACTATATGTGCTCAACTTTACCATATCAATGTCAATTTGCACTTAAACAAGGTAAAATAAAAATCAGGGGAAATATAATATGTTCCACGTGACTTTAAGTTGCGCTTAACTTGGGTCGTAGAATATTCTTGGCATCTTGATGACATCTCACAATGGTTACTTAAAGACCTTGAAAATGTAAACATCCATAAGTGGTTTGTGGGACATGTTCTCGTCTGAGTTATCCAACAAACATTATCATTACGATGCTTATGTTTTTCTAATGTGAAACTAGTCGATCAATGCAATGATAATTGGATGATACAAAACACTACTTATACAAAGGCTCTCTACAATATATAAACTACAATAAACAGGAGCCCATATGTCAAAATATTTTTACCAAGTCTGATATTTTCCCACAATACAATGATAGCCAAATGTCTTACCTTATCCCAAAATAGTTCATAATTATACCAGCCATTAGTTATTGTGCTACACTATTGGTACGTAGTGATATAATCTTGGGAACCCCGAGAGGGAATATATACTATATTAGTGATTTTAATTGCCTCAACCAAGCAAACCAAATTATAGAGACATCAATATAAGTGACTTGCAAATTAAAATATTTCTTACTTTAAATCAAACTTTTTGAAAAAATAAAATCTATTTCCTCAAAATAAAAACTATACTTTTTTAATAAAACCTGCATTATTCAATGTTTATTATTTGCTACAACTCAACCAACAAATGTGGACAAGAAAAATAATAAATTTAAGTAAACAAACCATCATAATGTCAATGAACACCAAACATCGCATTCCATGCTTAAAGTTACAATTGACGTGTATTCCAAAAGACACCCACATATGCATCGTACTACATTTATGCCACTAACATCCTAAGTAGATAGTTTAATCTTGAAAATTAGAATAAGGTATTTTTATACTATTATAACAAAAGAAAAAACACCAAGAAAAGTAGACATAGATTTGTCTAAATCAAAACAAGAGTTTCCTCTTGCTCTTCGTGAACATCTCCAGTACAAAGTGTTGAGATCTAAAAATGGGATATAAAATTTTAAACACTAAGTATTGTGATACATTTTTCGGAAGAAGACGATAAAGCAAATCAATTATGTCTTAAGTGTTATTTTTGAGGTTAAATGTTTGGATGAATTTAGAAAGTTTTTCTTTTAGTACTGAAGAAAAGATTAAAATGTTCAACCTTTCCATTGCATTTGGTAACATAGTGTCGAAGCCTCTTTCGGAAGCACATGTATTCAATATGCTCCAATAAAGGCATTTAAGGATATGTTTCATTCTTTCTATATCTTGAGTTGAATATGAGAGAGTGACCTTTCTTCAGAATGTGTAATATGCATTGTTGAAATTTGAATTTGAACAATTGATCTATATATTCATGTCGTTGACATGCATATAATTTAAGAAAATTATTATTCAAATTTTAACATGCATAGTTTTGTGACTTACAAACGACTTATTTAGAACCCATCCTCGTTATCAATTTTTTTTTTATCTCATCTTTTAAGTTACACCTATCATCCTTATGTTAATAAGGTGATGTTTCAATAGGAGTGACCTTCTCTAGGATTGTTGATTAATATGCTTATTTTTTTGGATTCCCCTCGATTCCTTTATGCTTTCATTATATAAAAAGGTTCTATCTAAAAAAGTTCTATAATCGTTTGCTAGTATGTTTATTTCTTCGACTTCTCCTTATATATTCCTATATGATTTCATAATCTAAATAATTTCGTACTATACTTTTTAATCATGATACGTCAATTCTCATTACTTGAGGAAAAAACAAGGTTAAAAAAAACATAAGGTATGGAAAAAAGAAAATACTTATGTTATGGCCTGAAAATTTTGAGTCAGTTAAACAATTGATTTGAAAACCTGAAAATGAATATGATGTTCTTATACTTTTGTTGTTTCATGGCATTCGGCGGGAAACTTTATAACCCTAAAGAAAAAAAGATCAAATCTTCCACTATCACAGACATTGAAGAAAAAAGATGTTGAGATCCCTACATTTGTCGAAGGAAACTCCAGCTCCTTGTTGAAGCAGCAGCAGAGGAAGATGCATTACAGAGGAGAGAGACAAAGACCCTGAGGTAAATGGGCCGCAGAGATTCACAATCCAAAGAAAGCAGCTCGAATATGGCTCTGAACATTCCACACAGCTGAAGATGCAGCCAAGGCTTACGACGTCCCAGAAAGAGCCTGCCTCACTGACCATAACAAAAATCACAGCCTAACCGGAATCAATTTCATCGCAGGCAACAAAGAAAATCATCAGATTACTTAAGTACGTAGGCAATCACCAAATGGTATTAATTTTACGTGTTGGTGGTCACCAATTCTCGTATGTCAAGGATAATGGAACAGTTTCCACTTGCCCCCGCATACCTACCTAACACAGTGGATTAAAACGTGAACTGTGAACTAAGCATTTATCATTGATGGGAAATCAAATCACCAACTTTGCAGAGCTTGAATCCATTAATGGTGTCATGACATCTGATATGACAGTGTACACCACAGTAAAAACATAAATTCATTTCTTAAAAGATTGAAGTGAACAGTAGCGTTGCAGATCAATTGATTGACAGACACGGCAGGTTTTAGTTTCCTGCAAAAAAAAAATCCTTCAGTTTCTCAATGCACACAACCTGTGCGATTCATGGCCCACCATCGCCTTGACCTGGAGCATTTTTGACCCTTTGATTTCAACGCATTCAACACCCTACGATTTCAATGCCCTTCTTTGAAAATCCTCTCCACCCTTGATTATCTGGAATGTGTCAGACCAGGCCTGGAAATTGATAGGTTGTAGGCCTTTTTTGTGATTTTAACCGTATTTTATAGGTGAAATTTTTTAGTAAGTGTAGACAATAATAGGCTGAAATTTTTGAAACCTGTCAATATTTTTAAAGGGTTTATTTAAAAACATAATACCTATATATATATGAAAGATTATACATATATCTATAAAGATTTCTAGAAATTATAGCCACGTGAAAGAGCTAAACCATCAAAAAAATTTGCTTTGACAGGCACAGATAATTTGAAATTACAGACCTAGTCAAACCAAACAGGTATTAGTTCACTACTTGAATGCCTCCAGCGTAATAAAGAAACATATATTTAATAAATGTATTTCCTATTTTAAGGAATGCATTACATAATAAATATTATAACTAATTATATTTTTAGGATTCATTGTTGATAATGTGGTTTTTCTAGATTATGATATATTTAATAAATTTTGGAATGTGGTAGAGATGGGGATCTAAAGAAGGTTTATTTAGGAGAATGAATGGGGTGCAAAATTTTAGAGCAACTAAACTTATATAACTGTTTGCAAATCTTACTCATTTAGGTTTATCTCAATGCTATGGAATAACTAATGGTATAGAAAGTAGCGGGTAAGGTAAAAACAAAGAAGAGAAAAACAAACAAATAATAAAACAATTTTTTTCTATTAGAATTTTGCCAGAGCTTCATTGCTCAATTTCTTCTTACAAAATGCATATAAATGCCTCAAATATATAGGTCTATCAGACTAGATAGCTTCTTGGGCAAGCTAGAAAGAGAAATAAACATTAAATTTGCATGGGTAGGAGAGAAGATTTTATAATTAATTGGAAATATTCTCCAAGTCTTTTTGCTAACAAAATCTGTCAGACTTGATTAGGTAGTTGAGATTACAAAAATCCCAACACTCCCCCTTAATCTTAATCGAATCTTAACTACCATGTAACTACGCCTAGAAATTATCTAAGATACACAAAGGTATCCTTTGGTAAAGGATTCGTAAAAATGTCAGTAAACTGGTCTTCAGACCTATAAAACTCCAGATATATCTCGCCATTGTTGATAACCTCCCTGATGAAGTGACATTTGGTGTCGATGTGATTGCTCCACTTGTGCAACACATGATTCTTTGACAATGTTATTATTGAAGTGTTGTCACAAAATATATGAGTTGCTTCTTCTTGATAGTGTTCCAAATCTGCTAGAACTCTCCTCATCCATACTTCATGATAGGTTGTTGTGGCTACAACATACTCTACTTCTGCGAATGAGAGAGTAACTATGGGTTGTTTTTTGGATGCCCATGAGACTACACCTGAACAAAAATGAAATACATAGCTAGAAGTGTTTTTCATGTCATCAATGTTACCTACACAGTCACTGTCTATGTATCTGATTAATTTGAAATCATCAGATGGTGCATACCAAATTCCATAATCTATAATACCAGTAACATATCTTAGTATCATCTTTCCTGTAAGCAAATGTGATTATTTTGGAGTCTTTGTGAACCTTGAGATGAGACGGAATCCATACATGATGTTTGGCCTTATTTTCGTCAAGTACATCAGACTTCCAACAAGTATTTTGTACAATGTTGGATCGACATTGGATCCCTTATCCTCTTTTCTTAATTTGAGACCCATAGCAACTGGTGTCGTTTTAGGTTTGCTTTTCAGTATATTGAATCTCTTCAACACATCACTTACATACTTGGACTGATATATGAATATGGACTGACATATGAATATGCCTAGCAAGTAATTCATCAACCCTAGATCTGTCATTTCAAATTCTTTCTTCATAGCTGACTTAAACAAGTCAATAGACATATTTCCAGTGAATATGAGTTCATAAACATACAAACAAACTATTATAATCTGACCTTTATTGTTCATTTTGATGTATAGGGTTGGCTCGTTGTTGCTTTTGTTAAATCCATTTTACAGAAAATATGAATTTATTCTATTTTACCAAGCTCTCGGAACTTGCTTTAGGCCATACAATTCCTTTTTCAGTCTACAAACTTTATGCTCTTGTCCATATATTTCATATCCAGATGGGTGTTGAACATAAACATCTTCTTCTAGAAAACAATTTAAGAATGTTGACTATACATCCATTTGGTATACTTTCTAGTTGTTCTGAGCTACTATGGCTAAGACATTTCTAATTGTGTCAATTCTAGCCACCAGTGCAAAGGTTTAATTTTAATCAATTCCGGGTTGTTGTGAAAAAACCTTTGCCGCTAACCTTGCCTTGTGTTTTTCCACATTTCCATCTACATTGATTTTTTTCTTATAGACCCACTTAACACCAATAACATCCTTTCCTTCGAGAAGATTTACTAATTCAAAATTTTGATTCTTCTCAATATAATCCATTTCTTCATCCATAACTTCTATCCATTCTTCAATTTCTATAGCATCTTCAGAGTAAATAAGATCACCTTGTGAAAACAATGCAAAATCAGAGTACAACTCTTCATTTTTCTCAGCTTGAACATATATATCCGTCAGACTTCTTGTCTTCTTGGACACATTTCTTAAATGAGACCTAAGTTTTGCTAATGTTAGGTTGGCTAAATCACTATTCTATGGACTTGTAGTTCTTGCATGCCATGAGGCTTCACCAAGATGATATTTTTTTCTAGGTCTCCATACTTCTTGTTGAGTAGGTGTCCTAAAATTGTCCCTTGAGTGAGTTCTTTGAGGTCTGTAAATTTTTGGTGCCCTTTGGGGAGTTACTATTTAACTTTATTGACCAATAGGGTTGCGCGCTAGAGTTACTGCTAGAGTGAGCCCTTGTGGAGTTGGTTGATTGTTTTGTGCACCATTTTCTTCAGCTTCATACTCTTCATGAGATACCTCTATAGAGAGACATGGATATTTATCAATACTTCCATCCCCGGCTTCATTCTCTATAAAATAAACATCTATGTTGATAATAGCCTTCTTGGTGATGTGATTATACAGCTTATAAGTTTTTGATTGCTCACTATAACTATAAACACCTAAATTTCTCTTTTGCAATCTTATTGTCAAATGCATGCAAATCACTCTCATTCTTACCATTTCTATTATAATTAGTGATTTCCACTAATTGTAGACACAAAATCATGCACTTTAGGCATTATTTATCATGGTCTTATACTACTTTTTAGAAGGTTCTCATGTGGATAAAGTATTAATTAATCCCACCTTTTGGCCATCTTTATTTTATATTTTATTGCGTCATTCCCACATATTTTTATTACACTTATCCACCCATTTCACAACTACCCCATCATTCTAGCCCACAATCAAAGTGCCCTAGCCTGTAATGGGGTGCCCTAGTCCTAATTTGGGCACCCCAGTCTATGCACATCCTTTCCTACTTCTTTTTGGGGCCTTTCTAGTCACTTTTTTTCTTTATATTTTTCACAATCGGCCTTGTCAAGGTTAATTACGAAATTAAGCTCAAGAGCCCTATAAATATAAAGTTATAAGACCATAATAAGGTTCCTAGGTCATATTATCACATACTACTATCACTCCATCTAGATTTTTATCCATTGCATCACTTGCATCCACATATTTCCATACATCAAGGCTAGGAGATTTGCATCACACACATTGCACAGAGGGAGGGATTTTATTATATTTCATGTGCACATGCTATTTACATTTTCTATAGTTAATATTACTCACTAATTCACAAAGTATGACTGACACGAGGGCACCTAGGGAAGGACATGCACACACACACCAGAACTACATCTGGGTCTGAAATATAGTGCAGCAATCAATGATAAGACCACTAGTTTGGCAGCTAAGGTCAGTCCAACCCATTCATTTTCATATTTTATTTTTCTAGGATTTGATACTTCCTTTTGCATTACAAGTCATTTTCATCTCATCTGGAAAATCTAGCGTGACAGACAGGTGGCACTCAAAAACACTGTGCGACCATATCAGATTCATGTTTTGAGCATTTACAGAGATTAGAACACCCAGATTGCAGACCAGGGTACCTCAGGACGCCCCAGTACACTCCCAGTGCCCCATTCATTTCATATCTTCCCTTCTTAGGTTCCTTGAGTGTTCGTCTGCGGTCCCTGATTTCATTTCCAAATCTTTGACAACCTGCAACAATCACTTACAATTAGTTAAGCCATTTCTTTCCTTTCTCTTGCATATTAGGGTTTCATTTCACTTAGAATAATTTACTTGCATTTATTCCATATTGTTTTTAGTCTATTTACTACATCGGTTTAGTCCTACTAATTAGATTAACATTAATACCCTAGTTTCCCCTTTTAGGCCACAAGATAATTATTGTTGTTAATCATTTTGGTGAATCCACTTTATAGCACCGTCTAGGGTTTTACATTTGCACCTCCCATTATGGGTAAACATCCTAGAAAGTCTTCTTCCTCTAAGTCTCTAGCTACTATACAATTTGATAGTCATGGTTGTACTTTCATCAATGCTCCTATTGTTACTTTTGGTTATAGCCCTTTTCCTTCTTTCATTCAACTTCCATCTTCTAGAATGGATCCTCGTGCCATTCAAGATGTTCTTACCACTTATTTATGCACCATTGATCCTACAGCCATGGCTGATCTTGTAACAGAATTCCACGCTTTCCTCCCTCTTGTCCTCTCAAAATTTCACCTCTTTCGAAAGTCAAAAATAGAAAATTTTGAATTGACACCCTTTAGTGATGTTCTAGTGAAGTGAAAAGTTAAGTAGATAGTAAAAATTCACATTTTTTGGAGTTATTTTGGTGATTTGCGGGTCTGTCGAAAATTTTTGTCACTCATGTCCCAAGTTCCACTGGGCCTTCTGTTCCCCAATCAGCCGTATTCCCTGAAATTCTTTAACTTTCGATTCTGTCGGAGCTTTTTAACCCATTTCTCCCAAGTTCACCAGGCCTTCTGTTCTTCGATCACATGCATCGGTCGCATTAGGTCCTTCACGTACTTTTGTCCCATCTGTCCCTAAAGCGTTTGTGCCTTTTGTCCTCACTTTACCTGCATCACGCACATCAGTCGAATCACATCTTTGTGTCCCTCACATTTCCAAGTTTCTAGACTACCCATGCTCATTTGGCCCGCATCGGCTAGATCGCATCTTTGCGTCCCAAATGTACCAAAGACCATCCGGGCCAGTTTTTTCTGCTCTTCCCGATTCTTATCTTTTTAAGTCGGTGTAATATGAACTTAATGCACATTTAATGACCCTAGCTCTCCTAAACGGCTATTTAATGGGACTATTCTCTAGGCATTTGACACATTTCTCACTCGCCATCATTTTCTCGAATTCCTACAATTAATATCATTTGCTCGTGCTCCTACTCCCTTTGCATTTTTCATTGGGAATTTGATCCTTGAAGGTTTTTCCTTTGTATATTGCAAACATGAAGATCAAATTCCAAGGACAAGAACATGTATCACCCCTTGAGACCTTTGTTCCTAATATCGAGGATAGTGAAGTTCGGCACTTGGATTTTGGGGATTTTTGGAACAAATTGACTTGCTCTAATCCTTCCCCCATGGCACAAATGATCAACGACATCAGACTTACTTATGAGGCTATTTTCCCTATTTCTGTACAATGTGTCTACGCCGTGCTCGCTTGTGGGGCTCATTTTAACTCAGACACCCAAGAATTGTTTAATATGCATGGGGAGCTGATTGCCAAACTAGATGTTGTTGCCATTTTTGCCACCCTACGCATTCTAGAGACTGAAGACTCTATCGTTATCACTCAGGCTCAAGCTCAAACCCTATTCGAGTAGGACAGTGATAAATATAAGGAAAGAATATCAAAATCATGGTTGAAGAACCCTAAGAAGGGAGTATCCCAACTTTCCAAGGCATTATTTAGGGCTTCTTTCAATGAAGAGTTGTCTAATTTCATGATTTTTCTAGCTCGTGTCATGGGATCGCCCTCTACCAATTAATTTCACTTCTGGATGTGCCCTTTCATCAACATCATCTATGAAGGTAATCAGAACATAAATTGGGTAGAAATCATTTGCATAAATTTGACCGAGCAATTGTCTAATGTGCAGTAGACTAAGAAGTTCTACATGACTTCTTATCTCATGTACTCCCTAGAAGCATCTCGGCAGTGGTTTGGATTCACATACATGGAGGGCCTGAAGGATGAGCCCATTTATGCATACTGCCCTTAATTCATTCTTGAAACTAGTAACCACAATTTCAGGAGAGTTAATGATGCCTTTACCATGTATACTTAGAGGAAGAAGACTTTCTATGATGTTTACCCATGATGGGAGGTGCAAATGTAAAACCCTAGAAGGTGTTATAAAGAGACGTCAAATTCACCAAAATGATTAACAAAAATAATTATCTTGTGGCCTAAAAGGGGACACTAGGGTATTAATGTTAATCTAATTAGCAGGACTAAACCGATGTAGTAAATAGACTAAAAACAATATGGAATAAATGCAAGTAAATTATTCTAAGTGAAATGAAACCCTAATATGCAAGAGAAAGGAAAGAAATGGCTTAACTGATTGTAAGTGATTGTTGCAGGTTGTCAAAGATTTGGAAATGAAATCAGGGACTGCAGACAAACACTCAAGGACCCCGCAAAGGGAAGATATGAAATGAATGGGGCGCTTGGGAGTGTATTGGGGCATCCTGAGGTACCCTGGTCTACAATCTGGGTGTTCTAATCTTTGTAAATGCTCAAAACATGAATCTGATATGGTCGCAAGGTGTTTTTGAGTGCCACCTATCTATCACACTGGATTTGCCGAATGAGCTGAAAATGACCTGTAATGCAAAAGGAAGTATCAAATCCTAGAAAAATAAAATATGAAAATGAATGGGTTGGACTGACCTTAGCTGCCAAACTAGTGGTCTTATCATTGATTGTTGCACTACATTTCAGACCCAGATGTAGTTCTGGTGTGTGTTTTATGAAAAGCTCCATGAACCTGATAGCTAAGTATGGAGCTTTCTTCATTCATTTCAGGAGGTTTTCATATATCATGTTGGTTGGTTATGAAAACACACCTCTCAAGCTCCCCATGTTTTGTAATGATAAGATGGCTCTAATTGAAGTGTGCAGGCAATTGGATAAATTTCATAGAACCTACACATACAATAAAATCTCTGGTCTGCACTTCCCTATTTCTTTGGGAAACTATACCTGTAAAATAGCCTTGGATGCCCAAAATATAGAAAGGTCCCTTGCTTCCATCACTGTCCACCTTTTCAGGCCTAGGACTTGTTTTGATTTGAATAAGTTCATTGAGCAGAACCTCAGAATAAATTATCATCACAAACCAGATACTGATGACTACAGGGCCGATTGTGCAGATGATTTTGAAGCAAGGCGGAGGCACTATGGCAGATTCTCTCTGCAACTAATTAAAGAACTCAATCTCTATCAAATTCCTGAAGGGTTCCAGGATGATGATGCAAACCAGTTTTCTTTTAAATATGAGACATTAATCAAACATACTCCTTTGGAAGATCTGGATTGGTACAAGAAGGAGAAGGATGACTTGGTTGAGATTTTGGCCCCTATCCTTATAATAACCAAGGTTTGGTTTGACAGAAAGGTTCGAGAGCTTAGGATTAATTTAAGTGGATCTTATTCCCAAGATACTTCAACCCCTAGGAAGGAAACACATACACCCAGCACAGAGGTGCATGTACAAACCCCTCCTTCTTCCTCAACTAAAGAACCTAAATCATCTACTCCCTCTTCTTCTACTCAAGTGTACCAAAAGAATATAAAAGAGGTTAAACAAGAGCCAATTGAGGAAGAACCCCTTCTAGAGCATTCAATATTGCCTTCAGGGCTAGAGGATATTATTGTTCTCAGTGAAAGTGATGATGGTGAAGTACCAAACCCTGCAAGAACTTTAGAAGTTACAGTAGAAGATGAGAAGGAGGTGCCTAACACTAAACCTCCTAGTACCAAAAATTCCTCTGCACAAGAATCTCCAGATGCCTCACTCACCTCTTTACTGGAAGCAACAGTGGTGAATACCTTAAGTTCCATGGGTTCATTTTCTCTTGGACCTCTTATCCCTTCTTCTTCTTCTTCTACTTTTGCATGGGTGCAACCCTTGGTTGATAGCAAGAAGAGAAAACCTTATTCCCATTTGACAGGGCCCAATTTTGATGTTGTGCCAGGCTTGTTAGGAACTACTCCTCCTCCTCTAGCAAAGAGAGCTAAAACAACTTCAAGAATAGTGATAGATGCTCAAGGCCAACAATTTCTAGAGGTTGCAAAACCTAAGGTTGATAAGGCAGAGCAAGATCTACTAGCCTCTGACTTGGAGCTTTCTAGAATTCCCATGGGAGAATCTACTCCTGAGAGTGAGGTACATAACCTCCAAGAAACAGTAACCAAGGTTATTGAGATAGTGGAAAAGGGTAAACAAACTATAGAACAGTTTGAAGAACAAAATCAAGTTCTTTCCAAATTCATCAAGTCATTATTGGCTAAGGATAAGGTTTTGGATCCTGCTCCACTAACTGCCCTCCCACCTCCTATGATCCTCAGTCAGGATAAGGTTCAGAGTATCAAGGATATACACAGATATTCCACTTATGAAAGGGATATGGAAGCCATGGTTGATGACATGACCATTGCAGGCTTGAACTTCATAGGAGAGGCCTTCAAAGCCAATGAGAAGCTGGTCAACCTGCAACAAAAACTCTCCTCCTCTATTAAAATTATGGACAAATAACTGAAGCTTTAGAGTAGTTGGATCATATATCTTCACCTAATGGGAGAGGCTGATGAAAAGATATTATTGGCTGGTAAAGTTTTTGATGATGCCAAGGACAACTTGTTAGGGTCATGTGTGTTCAGTGTTGAATGGAAAATAAAATTTCTGGAAGAAGCTTTGGGAGAATTGAGAAACAGTTGGCAGAAGGGAGAATCTTTCAAGACTTGTGTAGCATCTACCTTTAAGGATATTCATTGTCATCTTCATAATGAAACTTCAGGTGTTCCTTTCTCTCTTCAAGAGATAAAAACTCAATTCAGGACATTTGTCAAAGAAGGCCTGTTCAAAGAAGAATTGATTACCAAAGAGAAGATAAAGGATATTTTCTCTCTTCAATCTGCCATTAAAGAAGCTAATAAAGAATACCTGGAACATACCAAGTTTGATAAGAACATGGAGAAATTCCTAGGCACTTGATCTCATGCCACTACCAACACATCAGTCCCATGAGGCAGGGAGATAGTTGAGTCATTAAAAATATTTAGGCAATAGATTCTCAAGTCGATGGGCCCTCCTTAGTAATAAGTGGATGTTTTTTCTCCTAGTTTCTCCTTGTCTCCTTCTTTTCCTAGAATCAAGCTCATTGTAAATTAATTAAGAACATTGTGTTAAGCACTTCCTTAATTAATATTTTAGTTAAAAGAAATGGTTATCAAGTGTAACCAATTTGTAAACTATATAATGGGCTCTCTGCGCCATTTTCAGGGGCTGGAACTCTGTTTATTTCTGAAAGTGTAAAGGAATTAAAAGCTATCAATACAAGAAGATCTCTCTTTCTGTTTCCATTTGTTCTTGTTCTTTCATTTCTAGCTGTTAAAATTTATTGAGTCATTTATCTAATTTATTTCAAGAATATTTGTATTGTTGTGGGTGTCATCTCTGGAATTTTGTGTCTATGAAATAACACCTTGTGGTTTTAGTGCGAATGATTCTATTCTATATGATTCCATTCTTGTGTGTGTAAGGAATTATTTTGTTATCTATATTTCCTAAGAGTGCTATTCTTCCTCCTCCCATTCCTTAATTCTTCTATCCTTTTGTATTGATGATTTGTTATATCAAACACTTTCATGATATCAGAGTTCCTCATTAAAACTAAACGTTGTACATTTGTAAATAGGTTTTTGCCTTTAAATAAGGGAACCTCTCCCATCAAAGAGGAGGGACTTTCTGTCCCTTGATTTTTGTTTTCAATAAAGTC
Organism: Taxus chinensis; assembly: GCA_019776745.2. NCBI lineage: Eukaryota > Viridiplantae > Streptophyta > Pinopsida > Cupressales > Taxaceae > Taxus > Taxus chinensis. The sequence continues at coordinate 631,529,712 of CM034156.1, read as the reverse complement.
CTTATTTGACAACCAACACTCCCTGAGGACATAAATGACTCTAGCACTGATATTACCTCTCCCCACACCTCCTTCTCCATCCACGATTGGTTCTCAACCTCGACCAACTCCCCATGACCCAGTTCCTACCATTTGCATGCTTGATACAGTCCCTTATAATTCACCACTTCCTCCTATTGCTACCAATGATCTCATACCGTCTACCACACCTACTCTACATTACTCGGTTACTTTTCATATTCCTCCCATGTCCCCTTTTCTCTATGAAATGCCATTTGTGGCCACTATTCACATGCTTAGCACAGTCTCTTCCCCACCATCCGTTTGTTACTACTACTATCGTGCCTTACCATGGACCCTTTACCATCTATGGATGTCAACCCCTCCCCTTTGCTAGCATCCTCCTCCTTAGTATGCCCACCATTCACTTGCACTCTCTTCATAAATAATTCTTATTTGGAACACATACCACTAGACACGTCATGTACAACCAGCGTATGTTCCCATGAGGGTCTCCTTCGACTTGGGTTTGACTTTGATGACCTTCATACTCCTCTATATGATCCACATTTATATCATGGTTCTATCATTCTCACTACCGCCTATGGCCTGCATGTTTTCCACCTTGGTGTCCACCTTACATGTTGTCCTACTATTTATCCACTTATACTTGTCCATTCTTGGTTAGATTATATTGGAGGCATGCTAGATCCTGATTGTGTTGATATCGCATTCCCCATGCCCTTTGGTACAACTCACTTTTGTATTAGCTCCTTTTTGTACTATTCACCGAAATTCAATATTTGGTATGTTCTATGGTTCCCTTTACCTCCCTTCACTGACGAATAGTATGCCATGGTCATGTATGTCTTACGTATTCATGGTTGTTTGGATGACCAACCACATACACTTGTTTATCAAGTCTCTTGCATTCTTTGATACAATTTAGATACTTATATTGATGATCCTTTAGAATATGTTGGTCCTCCATCTCATTTTTGTAATTATGTTAGCCCTCCTTAGTTAGTCATGCAATTTTCATTGTAAAGTTTAGGGTGCTTTCAATAACCTACTAAAATGCATTTTTCACCTCTATCGTTTATTTTCTTTCTCAATTATTTAGGTATTAGTGTACTTGCAACACATCCAAAAAATCTTAAGTGTGCAACACTGTGCTTTCTTCAGTTCCATGCTTCCTGAGGAACCTTTTCATTGAAATTTTTTGTCAGGAAATTTTTTTGATATATATGCTACACATGTAATTGCTTCTACCCAATACTCATTTAGAAATTAGTTTTCCTTCAGAAAACTCCTGACCATGTCCATGAGAGTCTTTTTCTTTCTTTCTGCTACACCATTATGTTGTGGTGTATACCTAGTTGTTAGCTGCTTGTGTATTTCATTTTCCTTGAGAAAATTTTAAAAATAATTTGAAATATATTTGCCACCTCTGTCTGATCTCAGCACCTTGATAAAATGACCACTCTGATTTTCTATGAGGGCCTTAAATTCCTAAAAAATCTCAAAAACATCTTATTTGTGCTTTAGAAAATATACCCATGTCTTCCTACTGAAGTCATCAATGAAGGTCATAAAATACATGCTTCCGCTTATTAAAGGTGTTTTCATAGGTCCACATAGATATTTTTGGATGATTTTGAGGGCCTCCTGAGCTCTATATGCCTTTCCAACTGGAAATCTTTCCCTGTGCTTCTTTGCAAGAATGAAAATTTTGCATGGCGTTCTAAGTGGATCGATCAATGGTATTCCATTCACCATGTCTTCTTGTGGAGAAACCTTATGCCATTAAAATGTAAGTTTCCAAGCGTTAAATGCCAAAGCCAAGCCTGATTATCTTGATTGACTTAGAGTGCATATGGAGATGTCAAGCTTGGAAATCCTCTTTTAGTGAGGTTTTGACATTCTATAGGTGATTTAGAGTTAACACCCACTAGGTTTAAAAATCCTTCTTCAAATTATTTGTCTTCACCCATAGATGGTTGAGAGCTAGCACACGCTAGGCTCAAAATTTTTCCTTGAATTTTTTTTATTTTCACCCTCCTTTGAAAAATATCTAGTGCTTGCTAGGCTTGAAAAACTTCCTTGAGAAAATTTTTGTGCATCATGACATGGGGAAACCATAGCACCCGTTGGGGTTAAGGAACACCCTTGAGAAAAAAATTCATCTTTTCTAGGAAAGAACCCTAGCGCTTGTTAGGGTTGAGGAGCCTTCTTGAGAAAAAAAAAGATCTATTTTTTTTCTTAGAGGAATCCTAGCACCCACTAGGGTGTAGGAAGCTCCTTGAAAAAAAATTGTTCCTCTTAACTTGAAGAATTTCTAACACCCGCTGGGCTTGAGAAAAATTTTTGCAATCCATATTTTTTTGAGAACTAGCAACTGTTAAGCTCCGACATGCTCCTTTGGTGAGATCTTTGTGACCCATAAAATAATAATATCTAGCAACCGCTAGGCTCATCTCACTTTATATTTTCAATGGGAACATTGTGTTTCTTATCGTTTCCACCTTGGCTATCAACTTTTATCTTGGATTTCGATCCAAAATAATATATTCTCCTTCCTCGAAATACACTTTGTAGCCTTTCTCTATCGACTGGTCTATGCTCATGAGGTTGTGTTTCAACCCAGGGACATAATAGATATTGGTAATGAACTTATTTTCTCTTAATATTTATGGTCCCTTTTCCAATTGTTGAAACGTTGTCATCATTTCCCATTTTTGACTCTGACTGGACAGATTCGTCCATGCTAGATAACAATTCTTTTGAACCTATCATGTGGTTACTACAACCAGAATCTAAAAACCATACATCTTTTTTTGTTCTCTTGAGCAACATGACAAGTTATAAACATAGAGTTATGATTTGTGTAAGCAAAAAGTGGTGTTAGTATGCAACTTATAAACTAGGAAATAAATTGATTTAAATCATATGCTAACACAACTATCTACCTACCTCAGATTGAGAAATGATATAAAGAGGGAGGAGATCATATACATGTACTTACCTAAAATTTAAATTATCCTCTTTGATAGCTTGGATGTGCTCTTGATTGTTTGATTATGCTTCAAATTAGTGGGATAATTTGGGCAGCATCTCCCCTTTAATGAATGATGATTTTCTTGATCAAAATGATGATAGATTGATTGTAAATGGATAAAAGATGAATGATAGATTTATTGAGTGATAAAAATGGTAGAGATTTGATATGAATTTGTGACTTGTCTCTCATGGAGGAGGAGAGCTAAATGTATAGTTGAGGAATGGATAAATGGAGGGTTGACATTGATCCATGTAGAATATGGATAAATGGTTGAAAATGTATGAGAATGAAGATTTCTCTAGAATTATAAAATTCTAGAGATTGGAAGAACTCTCCATTGAATTTAAAAAATCAATAGAGGGAGGCACATTATTTGATTATTTAAAAATAAAAGAACAAAAATAGTAAAGGCTTCTAGAAATAGAAGCCTTTAGATTCAGAGGTGAGGATATGATTAGGATTTAGAATTAGATTAGGTTTTAATAAATATGATTAGGGATGTGATTTGATGGAAAGGATAGGTCTAGGGATGTGTACAGTAGGTGGTATTTGAGGGGTAGGAATATTAAAAAATGTTAATGAAGGATTAAAATAGGATAATAGGATATAATAATGGATTTATGAGATTAATGATAAAATGAAATACAATAATGTATTTAAAGGATTAATGATGAATGATTAGGTAAATGATAAATGATAAAGGGTAAATATGATAAAATGGATTAATAATAATAATTAATCTTGCGGTTAATTATTATATGGGTGATGTTGGGATATTTTTGGGACAAGTTAATCATAATTAACCATTTCAAAATTTTGGATGTCTACATTTTTCCCCTCTTTGAATTATTATTGTGAAGCAATAACAAATCAAAGAAAAGAAGATAATATGTTAGGATGTTGATATGATGCCCCCTCGAGGGGTTAGGAGGAGAAGGAATGAGTTGGGTAACCTCTCAAAAAGAGGAGAGGCCCAAGTTAGTAGATGAGAGAGGATGAGAGGATGAGAAGATTTTAGGAAGAGGATTAGAAGATTAGAATATGAGGAGAGAGGAGATTAGACGATCAGAATATTTGAGGATTCAAAGGATTAATATTATAAGATTATAATATTTGAGGATTTAGAGGATGAGAATATTTGAGGATTCAAAGGATTAGGATGAGAAGATTTGAATATTTGAGGATTTATAGGATGAGGATTAGAAGATTATAAGATTAGGGGATATTAGATTTTAGATTAGAGGATGCCCCAGCCAACAATGTATATCAAGGGTGAAGATTTAGGATGTTGGATTAGAGGATGCCCCAGACATTGATGTATGAAAAGGGTGAAGATTTAGGTTATTGGATCTAGGGATGGTATATTTTGAGATGCCCTAGTCAAGGGGGTAGGATTTAAGATTTGAATATGTTGGATTTGAATATTGTTAGTTGTGAGGATTGATTTGATTATATGATTTAGGATGTTTGGATGAGAGATTAAGGATTAGTTGTTAGATCAACTTGGATGAGAGGATGTTAGGAATACGAGGTGTTATAAAATTTAAAATTTTGATGGGTTATTGATTTATTGATATTGGATAAGAGGATGAAGAGGTTTGAAATTTAGTTAGGTGATGATGAGGATTGGGTATGGATGATGATAATGCTAAGAGATGATGATAGAAGGGGGGTGTGCTACCATAAATTTCCTATTGTTATCATCATTAGCATATTTTGATTGATGTGGCATAAAGCAAGATGCACCAAAGTATAAATACGATGATGATTGAAGTTCCAAATACCCTTGTCCTCATATCATTGGAAAATTGATAAAAAAAAATATTGTCCTCATATCATTGGATCATGCAAAAGAAAAAGAAATAAAAGGGGCCTCATATCATCAGCCAAAATATAAATGCAGACAAGAAAGAAAACACACACATTGTATATATTTTTTGTGAATGTTTTGATTTTTATTTTATTTAGACACCAACATTTTTCATCTTTAGATAGATTTGATTTTTGAGTTTTAGATTATTTGGATTTTGGAGTTTGGATGTTTGGCTTTTTGGATGTTTCAGATTTTTTATATTTTTACATTATTTAATGTTGGAGTTTGGATGTTTGGATGAGTGAATGGGGAATGATGGGAAGGGATGTAAGGTGGGATGCAACTTTCTCCTATAAGTCCCAAAGTATGTTTGGGTAGGTATGAAAGGGAAGGATTTAGGGAAATTGGATAGGTTATATAGGATAGGGATTAGTTGATTGGTTAGAATTATATGGGATGTGGGATGGGATATAGATAGATAGGATAAGGGATTCATGGTATAGGATAAGATGGGGGATATGGAATATGATAATTGGTATGCCCCCAAATAACCTAGGGGGAATGGATTGATGGATATCATGGATGTGTTCTCTTAAGTGTAAAATAGGGATTCCTGTGTGATGGAGAGATGGAATTTGATTTTCCTAGAAAGTGTAAGATACGATGGGAAGTGAGGGATATCTAAAATGGATTATTCCCCCATTGGATGATAATAAGGTTACCCCTAGTCATGATTATGACAATTGAAAGGGGACAATGAGGAGGATGGGATGAAAAGGAAAGGATCAGCAGTCTGCCCAAAGATGTTTGATCCAAAAGGATGTGGATGTGATGGATGGAATAATATAAGTAATGAAACCATGAAAGTTCATGAGCATGATGGCACATGTTGGCCAAGGAAATATTTGAACTAAAAAAAAAGTGTGACCAAGGTTTAAAATATCTACCTGAAAAACATGCAAGCTCTATGTCTCTTTGAGATCCAAGTGTGTGTGATTGTGATGGTTAATTACCACTTGAAGTGAGGACTTAATGGGTCAGTATGTAAAGACAAACTAGCCAATGTATAGGGAGTGATTAAATTCACAGTATGTTGATGGAAGGTGATTAGAAGGTTAAGTTTGTGCATTTCTCTACTGCCAGTCAGGCATCCATAGCCTCAATGACAGAGATACATTTGATTCTTATCACAACATTGCTAATGCTGCCAACCAATTAGTGTTCATAGCTTCGGTAGAGTTGCTGGAAAAACCCATAAAGAGATCCTTGTAGGTGGATTTTATCTGTTATTTTTAATTTTGATATGATTTTTTACGTTTTTGATATTTGGATTTTTTTTTCACAAAGAGCTTCCACTCTCTTGAAAATTGTCAAGGGGTTAAGAATCAATAGTGGTCAGATGGGGATGGAGATGAGTGTGAAGATGACATTGGCTAGAGTGCCAAAAAAAGTAACCCAAGGGTATACACCACAAGCTGATTAAGTGTGTTAAAGTGTGTGGATCTCTTGAGGAGGACAATTGTGTTGGAATGTTGGAGGTAATGATAAATCAAATTCATACAGTTGCAATATGTACTATTGGCTTACAACACATGTGAGAAATGTTTATCTAGCGTTCAAATGAATGGATTTGAATAGGATATAAAAGGATAAGGTACTAGATTAGGTGCAAGGGGATTTGATATTAGATGGAAGGAGGATGGGTGGTAAGGAAAGGAAGATTCGTGCATCAGGGAATGAATTTTTATGTGCTCAAACATTTGTAACAAGGTTGATATTTATATCCTAATTAAAAAGTAATTAAGTTATTGGTTTGAGTGGTTCCCGTCTAGTAGGATCAATAACATGGAGTGGTATTTAATGGGTTCTAATGGAGTCATTGAGAGGGGAATATGATAGTATTAGGTTTATTCTCTTAAATATTAAATGTACCCATATTCTATTTTGGAAGGGAAATTGGTTTTTTTCATATATTCAATGCTTTATATCTAGATTCCTAAAGCTTGTCCTTGCATAGTTCTAATGACGATATCTAGGATCTTTTTGCAATAATAGGATTGCATGAATTTTCTGGGGAAGATGATGTAAATAAATGGTCATCATAAGATTCCTATGGGTTTTAAAATCCCCCCATATTCAGAAACATCTACCTTAGAGGTCATCATTCCTTCCTTCAAGTAATTTAGGGGGCGAGACCTTTGTTTCAGTGGTTTGTGATTGTTGAGGGATCCTTTTGATGTACAATGATGCTTTGGATGGTTCTTGATCTCTGAATTTTGATTGGGTTATGGAATGATGGGAGATGGTTAGACACCTTCTCCTGGGATATGTAAGGTAGTGGAATAGTGATAAATCATCAACTTAGCTATACAATTTTTTAAGAGTTAATGATGCATCTTGTGACATAACCCCCTCGACATTGGTTTCCAACTTATCTCAAACCTACACTTTGATACCAAATGATGGGCCTGAACAAACAACAATAATAGTTTTCATGATACCAAGCATTTGTTTTTCAAGGTTTTGATCATGTAATTCTCCTTATTGGGGGATGGATCCCTATGTTGAAGGTTTTTAGACGATGGAAGATGGTCTTCAAGGATTCAACTTGAAGGAGTGAGTGTTCTAGGTTGAATACTGTTGGGGGATTAGGAAGTCCAAACTTGACTAGGACTTACTTGGATTAAGTAATATCTATTTGGTAGATTTAGACTTGTCAAATTCGATTATATCTTTATGGATCCTATAAACTGAAGGGGGTAGATTATCCTAGGGATTCCACAATGGATTTACTACTTGAGTGTTCAACTCAATGGTAGACTCATGGTTACAAAGATACAATATTTGAATATAAAAATGAAGTAGGTGGTTTCAAGCCTAGATATTTGGACCTGTTGGTCCAAAAAACTGTCGGTTAGGTAGGTCATGGGGAAATAGGCCAACAGTGTGCAGGGCATAGCCCCTATTTGAGACAGAAAAGTGAAACTAGTTTATTGCTAATCTATCAAGCAGGAATCTATGGAAATCTACACTATTCTAACTTCAAGGGGTTTTGGATCTCATCCCAGTAGAGGTAGTTCCAACAACGAACAGAAAGGTAGGAAGGAGGGAACAGAGGAGGGTAGATCTAAAGGAAGAAAAGAAATGAATTCCAAGACAGAAAGGTCAGAAGGTTTATGCTTTGTGCTGGTAGTAAACAGAGCCAAAATTACTTGCATAAATAATTAAAGCAATACTGATGAGCATATGACAATCATAGAAATGAATCCAACAGAATAAAAACATAGATCTAACTTAAGAAATATCTAATGCAAATAACACATACATTAAGCACAAAGTCTGAACATATGTATTAATATTTCTTCTGTTACAAGAAAGCACAAAGTCTTTCTCTCTTCACTTCTCTTTTCATACAAAAATGTCCACCTAGAATACAACAATTATTCCAGTATTTATAGAAGGAGAAGAGGAAAGAAGACAAAAACAAACCAACCACTATTTAAAAAATATCTTACAAGATATTTACAAAATATTTGAAAAGTCAAAAGTTGACTTTGGGCAAGTTTTTGGATGGCAACATCCCATGATGCAACATGGATGATGTCATCATAAATGCCAACATGCTTTTTAAATATTTTCAAAAAAATGATAAAAGCATACACAAGAGGAGAAACTACTCTTCATCATCTCTTTGCTTAAACTGAGTGTCTTGCTTCTGATCAGGAGAGTTAATGTGACATTGTGCTCGATATTCCATAAACTTGTTGATTATTACCTGAAGTTGATTATAATCTGGACCTTTGAAATGGTTGACAATGACTTCACAAGTTTCTTTTTCATTCTTGAGCTTTTCAGGTAACCCGGCGAACTCCTCACATGCATCGATCAAGAAGCCAATGAAATCGCGGTAGGCCAATAGGTTATTGATTGACTCTCAGTCAAAAGTGACCTCTGGTGCCAAACCTTGAGTGACTATAGCTTTGAAGTGCTGAAATGTATCGTCTTCTCCCCTCAAGGTGTACGATTCACTGAGCATCCCTGGAGACATCTTTCTAACTATCTACTTCATGTTGTATCGTGCATCCAGGGCTTCATCCTTGATTTTATCTATCCTCTCCATGATATATTAAATTTAATCAACCCGATAATCTAATGCAATGAGAGCTTTATTATGTGCTCGCGGGTGATCGATGACGCCGACCTTTAATAGGTCGTCAGCTGAGCAGTTAGTCATTGCTTGGAAGGTTTCATGTTGCAACCTGGTGTTATCCAACTCCTCGGAGAGGGGTCATGCTACTACTTGCAGCTCCTTATTTGCTTGATCTATATCTTGGTAGAGCACCATGAATTTCTTAATAATTTCCTCACTATCTCTGAGGATTCGTTCAATCCAGGATGATACTGCCATGCCCTGTTCACCAATCTTAGCATATTCATTTATTTTATCCTGACTGAGAAATTCGATGGGTTCGGCGGAAGTCATAGGAGGAGTCTTGCCCATTCTCTGCAATGCTTGGAGGATATGTTTGTTTTGTTCCTTGAGTATTCTCTTCTCCTCTTTTGCTTCTTGTAGCTTCTTATAGAGAGCATCCACAGTAGACAAGGCTTCTCCTTGTAGGCTTTCAGATGAGGTTCCCATTGTGACTTGAGTCACTGTGAAGTCTGTGGAAGACAGATCCTTCTTTTCCTTGGTGGGATTCGGGTATGCAATCTCCATGACTCTCTCCCCCGAAGTGCTCTTATAAAAGTAAGTTATAGCTTTTTGCTTCTTGGGTCCCTTCTTCGGAATGATGGAGAAGTCTATGGGTGCGATGGGAACCTTTCTCTTATGCTGACCCAGATGGTTAGAAATCCAGTTAGGACTTATGGGAGTGGGAGTAGAGGGAATAGAAGAAGAAAGGGGAGTGAAAGGGGAAGCAATTGTATAGGCCGCACGGGAGAACATTGAAACACTTGGTGGTGGAATCGACAAGGATTCCAACGCGCTACTGCTTGTGGGGCCTGGAGTTACTACAGGAGAAGAAAAGGTCATAGAAATGGAAGGGATCTGTAATTGGATGGAGGGAATACTAGGCGATAGATCCACGAGAGAGGAGAAGATGGAAGAGGTGGGAGATGGAAGGGAGGAAGGGAGAGAAGAAGACACATCCATAGGAATAGATGCATCAATTCCAGGAGGAGGGGAAGGAGCGGAACAAGTAATGGTGGGTACCTCGGCGGTTGTAGTTGTGACAACATCATGAGTTCCTCCATTTTTTCTCTTCATGTACTTCTCAAGGTAAGTGATCAGTTGCCTTGACAACTCCAAGAGGATCAGCTTGGGCCCTGCATACCTTGGCAGCTTTGTTGGTTATCCCTTGAAATTCATATCTCTGAGGTATGTGAATGTGGGGAATTGTGTGAACAATTCTCCCCATTTCTTCGTGGCAGCAATCACACTCGGGCTGATCCGACTGTGTCTCATATTCGGCCTCAATAAGCATATTACCTCATAGAAAAAGGCATGATTAATCTTGGAGAACTGGGAGATGTTGGCCTCAAGCTTTATCTCTAGGTAGAATTCATATATTTTCACTTGGGGCCATACCCCATTTTGAGCCAAGCCTACGAAATATCTTGTTGATACTGCAGCGTATACAACATAGGAATTCATATAGAACTTCTTAGTTGTTAGGACTTGTTGAAACTGCTAGGAGATAGTGTCGCTGATAATTTCACCCCAGCCAAAATGTTGATCAGGTGTATTCTTTCTCATGGTCTCTAGGTACCTCAGCATCCATTTGTGAAAATAATGGGCATCAGAGAGCCCAAATACTCTATTCAGGAAGGTGATTGTATCACTCAATTCCTCATTGAAGTAACTACGGTGGATGGTCTGTGCCCATCTGCTCACTGGCTTCTTATTTTTCAGATAAAGTTCATTTATCATTTGCATGCATTTATCCTCATTGTCATCCTAGGCCTTCTTGCAGTCTTCTATACTTATGGTGAAATATTGCCTGTGATGAGGAATGCCCAGGGTCAATTCAAAGTGATGGGTTGTGAGGTGGATGATCATCTTTTTCTCCTTGTCTTTGACACATCTAGTGTCCTTGTTGTAACACTGACCAACCAACATAATAAATTCATTGTTTACAACACTTACTAGCAGCCCAGCTGCAAAGTGCAATCCACTGCCTACCAACTTGTTCATCCACGGGCCACTACTTGCCTGGTTGATCCTTGCCCAAAATTCATCCATATCAATATGCCCCAACTCATATTCTCTGATGTCGAGGTTTCTCTTTGCATATGAGTCAGGCATCCTAACTTTCTGATATTTTTACTTCATCTCTTGTTCCGACTGCTTTGCTTTAGCTTTAGACTTTGTTGGTTTCTTGCTTGATGAAGACATGTGTGAGCTCACGGATGGTTGTTGTTCTTCTACAAGAAGGATCAAGGAGGTCCAATACAGAAGATCCATGTCAACCATCATGTTATTCATAATAAAAGCTTGTAGAAATAAGAATGAGCAATTATAAGGCTTAGGGTGTAATTGCAAGTTCATAGCATGCTGCAGAAGCCTTTTATTGTAGGGCACACTTTTGAAGATGTCAACATGTAAAAAGGTACGCCAGTGTTCATAGGAGAAAAGGTGTGCCAAGGTTATAAAGGGAAAAATTTTGAGAGGTGTTGCGTAAAATGCAGAGCCAAAGGGTAAAGTGCAGGGCACGAGTTTAAAACATGCAACATGTCATGTTGACGCTAAGGGAAATGCACCTGCGCCTTAGGGAAAAACTACTTTGACTGGGTGCTGAAAAAGATTGTGTTGCATGGGTTTAGGTTGTGCTAAGGCGTAACTTTGAGAGATGTTGCAAGAAGGTACAACGTGCCAAAGGAAAAATTCATGGCACAGTTTTGAAGCACTCAACATCTTTTGTTGATGTTGTGTAGATTGCGCCTGCGCCCCATGAAAGTTGCTAACTATTATTAAAATGGGCACGGGTTAGGGTCATGTTGCAAGAAAGGACAATGCATCAAGGCAGAATTTCAAAATATGTTGCAAGGAAGGACAGCGCGCCAAGCTTTTAATCAGTTTAATAGTTTAGATTATTTTCCTTCTTTCTCTTTCTTTCTTTTTGGATATCTTAGATGGTAAAGAGAGGGTTTGTTTTGGCAAGGCAACACGAAGGAAAAGATGGCCTTCGGTTTCTTTAGAGGCAGGGGCCTTCCAGATTTGTAGATCTGGGAGGAGACGTAAAAGGGTTTTAGCTGGTTATAGATTCATAGGTTCCTCTTTTTTAGATTTGATCTTTTTATACAAGCCCTAAACCTAACACAACTAAAAACAAAAACCATAACAACAACAAGGATGGCAGAAGCCACTTACCTGGTTTTATAAAAGACAAAGGATGACGTTGGGGTCCACAAGCTTGGAAAACGGCACGCAGGGGTGACAAGGATAGCTGACAGGTGCAGAGAAAACACTTTTTACAATTTTTAATTCGTGAAAATGATAGGTGTCGGGTGCCTATTTATAGAAAAACTGACATTTATTATTTCACCAACTTTCTTTGGCGCACTTTTCAGAGTGTCGACACAGGTTAAAATGCGCCTTGGTGCAATTTTATTGGTGTTGACATAATACTTTAAGCGCCTTAGTGCACATACTTGGTGCATGTTTTATGATGTTGACACGACATTTCCTACGCCAAAGGTCTTTCTAAGGGGTGCACATTTTGGTATTTCGACATGAGAATTCCTACCCCTATTTCAAAAGGCGTAATTTTGAGAGTGTTGACACACCATTTCCTGCGCCGAGTTTAAAGAAGCTAAAAATGGCTAAGTTCTAAAAAACTTGATTTTTGAAGGGGAGTTTTAGGTGATTTTGAATGTTATCAGACTTCCTTCGGGGACCAAAATGGAAATTTTGGTATGGTTACCTGCAAATTACCTTTGTCAATTTTGTAGGATAACAACTGGCTCTTTCTGGGGACTATCTTTAAGTGAAACTTAAGGGTAGAGAATCCCATATTTTCATGTACCTATCCATTGGGCTACAGAGAGTAAAAAAAAATGGCGACCAAAAAGGGAAGGAAGGGAACACACAACAAATAGAAAGCAAACACACAACGAAAGAAAACTGTAAAAAGAAGAGAGGAAGCTCTACTTCCTGAAGATCTTCAGGTGCTGCCCGCTATAGGGAAGCGGGAGCTCGGTTCCATCCAGATATGAAAGATAGAAACTATTCTTTCTGTTGAACTGCTTGAGCTTGTATGGCCTTCTCCAAAGAGAGTCAAACTTCCCGTGCATACCTTTCGGTTCTCTTTGTTTGTCCCACAGAAGAATAAGATATCCCACTTGGAAATCTCTTTGCCTAGCTTTCTTGTCGAACAACCTCTTAACTTGATTCTAATGTTTAGTGATCTTTTCGACCACTTTCACTCTCTTTTCTTCAAGTTCCGTCAGGTACATAATCCTCTTTTCAAGAGAATTTTGAAAATTTTCATCTCAATTGCTCGAGCCAAGCGCAGAGCAGGAAGTTCTGCGAAGATAGGGATTTCAGCATTGATCCCATACAACACTTGGAAAGGTGACATGCCAAGAGACCTCTTTGGAGTGATACGATCCGCCCACAAATCATCATACAATGATTTGTGTTAGGACCTCTGGTTTTCATCAACTAGCTTCCGTATGATAGTGCCCAGGTTCTTGTTGTTGGATTCTACCTGACCATTTCCTTGAGGATAATAATCAGAAGCATGAGCCAAGGTTATTTTGTATCGATAACAAAAACCAGTTACTTCCCATGAAGAGAAGTTGGAAGAGTTATCAGCAATGATTTTTTGTGGAATGCAAAATCTCACAATAATATTCTCTTTGACGAAGTTGCAAAAAACTTCAGAAGTGGCATGCTTGACAGGTATGGCCTCCACCCATTTCGTGAAATAATCCGTTGTTGTTAGGACGTAACTATGTCCAGCACTCGATTGAGGATTGAGTGCTCTAATGAAATCAATTCCCCATTGTCTGAATTGTTCGTCGATGATGACGGACCTGAGGGGAAATTCAACCAACTTTGTTTGCCAACGAATTGTTAGCAAAGTTCACATTTTGTTACCCAGGTGGCTGTATCTTGAAAAAGTGTCGGCTAGTAGTACCTGGCCTGAATGATTTTATGTGTTGTCATGGATGAGGAGAAGTGACCACTACAAGCTGAGTCATGAAAACTCTCCAACAATTTTACCTGTTGCGGCTTGTCAACACATCATAGAAAAATGTCGTTAATTCCACATTTGTACAATCCCTCATCCCATATGACATATCTTGCAGCTCTGAGTTTCACCATTTACTTTTCCTTAGCTGTTAGGTGAGTTGGGCACTCTCCATAGGTGAGAAATAATGTGATGTCAAAATACCATTTGTCGTTGGTCGAGATAAATAGAACCATGGGTAAAGAATCGGCTTTCTCTAGTTTATTTTGTTCTCCATCAACATGATCAGCTTTTCCTTCAGGTACCTCTGAGTCTTTATTCTTAGCCATTAGTTGACACAGGCCTTTACCTCTTACCAACTTAGTTGGTTTGATGTCTAGATCATATTCTTGGACCTTTTGCAATCCAATTCCCTCGTAAGATCCCTAACTCCTGTTGAGTCAGGATAGGCTTAACAGTCGTATCAGGAACCAGCACTACTATATAAGAATTCAGAATATAGTAGCGGAAATTTTTGACTGCTTTTACCAAGGAAAAGGCATGTTTTTCCAATTATGACATTTTTATTTCATGAGGCTTGAAAGGAGAACTCATGAAAGCAATCAGGGATTCAATATCCTCAGAGTTCTTTTGCATCAAGATAGCTTATACATTATGCACAGAGGCATAGCTGTACATGATGAAGTCTTTGTTGAAGTCAGGACACACTAAAACAGGAGCGTGAATGACGGAGGTTTTTATTTCTTTGAATGATGTCCTATCTTCCTCACCCCTAGAATGTTTGGGACCCTTTCATCATATTAGAAATATGACAAGTCTTCTCAGCAAAATTAGGAATGAAGCGTCTAAGAAAATTTATCTTTCTGAAGAAAGAGTGAACACCAATCTTGCTTGTAGGCAAAGTAAGGCTCTGAATAGCCTTGACTCTTTCAACATCTATCTTAGTTCCCTCTCTGCTGACGACATGTCCTAACATCTTTCCTTTTGTCACCCCAAAAACTGACTTCTTGGGATTTAGCAAAATTCCTTGCTCTCGGCATCTGATCAAGACTTGCTCTAAATAATCGCAGTGATCACTTCATTTCTTGGAGAACATGGTTAGGTCATCTAGGTAAACTATGATGACTTTTCCCATCATACCTTTGAATGTAAAGTCCATTGCTCATTGGAAAGTGGCATCAACGTTGATCAAACCAAATGACATCCTACTATAGGAAAAGGTACCCCAAGGAGTGGTGAATGCTTGTTTTGAATTGATCTTCAGGTGTGATTTGATTTTAATTATAACCCAAAAAATTGTCCAGTAGAGATAGCATTTCTAAACTGGTATACTGCCTGTAGCACTTGATCCATTATCGGCAGTGGATAGTTATCTTTTAAGGACGATTGGTTCAAGTTGCGAAAGTCCACGCATATGCGTATCTCACCATTCTTCTTCCGTCACAGGCACAATATTTGTAACCCAGGTACTATGATGAATTGTAAAAAATAATTCTTGCGTCTAACATCTTCTAAAATTCAGCCTAGCATAATACCTGAGATTTTGGGGTTGTAGTGCCTTTGTTTTGGATGAAAAGGCTTAACACCATCCTTGAAGTGGAATGTCATGCTGAATGTCCTTTTGCTTAAAGGATTTTAAATCATCATAATACCATGCTAACACGTCCATGTACCTTTTCAGTAACTTAACAAATTTTCACTTTTCCTTGGGCATACAACACTTCTTGATATTCACAGAACGAGGATGTTCCGCAGTACCCAGATTGGCAAATTCATTTTATGGAAAAGAGGAAGGATCATCCTTGTCACTTTTTCTTAATAAAATGGTCATGATTATCAAATAATCATTCTAAGGAAACAAAACCTTTTGGAATCTTATTTCCTTTGAGTTGTATCACCGTTTCTTTTTCAAATTTATGTGTTCGACCGAGTGAGAGATTCACGACACGTAGAAGTTGATCCATTGAAATGAATTTATTTGAAATTGTCAGCTTTCTCTAAAAAAGTGATAAGTTGGTTGTTATCATTGAACACTTGCCGGCGTTACGAATTATTTGGCACACTTAGGCGGAAAACCACCTCAATGGTATATGTATCTATTTTTTAAATCTAGGTGAGGGAGCATGAGGGAGGTTGAGACAACCAATGAATCAATCATGTAATTTTGGGCTCACAGCAACTGCTTTTGATTGAGAAAGCATCAAAATATTTGATACTATCCCATACCACATTATGGTAATGTTTTATTATGGCCATTCTTTACTTGATATATCCCTTTTACCTAATTGACAATTAGCTCAGCATCCCCTTGTACTTTTAGATTCTGGATCCCTTTCTCTTTTGCATCTTGCATGCCAAGTAACAAAGATTCATACTCAACAGTGTTATTTGTATTGAAGAACTACAACTTGAAAGAAAAAGGAAAAATATCCTCTTCTGGAGATATTAGAACAACCCCAACACCGCATCCACTTGTCGCACAACTGCCATCAAACTGTAATTTCCATACTTTATTAAGATCATTTTTTTGGATGAGAACATCCATCCTATTTGAGTCAGTGGACAAGAAATAGTTTCCTATCCCTGACAATTTGAAGAGAATTTGGGCCTTGGGGTCATCACAATTGGTGACTAGATACTTATTTTGTGATTCTAGTTCCAACGTTTGCATCACTCCCTTTGACATGAATTTTCAGCCTTGGACCAGTCCATATGAATTTTCCCACCAACTTCCTTACAAAAACTCCTCCCTAGCAATATCCCATATGCTGCTGGGATATCAGCTATGAGAATAGTCATTTTTACCCTTTTATCAGGAAATGCCATGAAGGCAAACTGCGCATCTTTGATCTAACCAATCAATGGTACTTGTTTGGTTTCCATGGAGTAGCGTATGCCAAAATGTTTAGTGAGCGTGAGGCCCAAAGCATGGGAATGACCTTTGCTGGCATAACATTATCAGAAGCTCTAGAATCGATTATATAGTTACTTAAATTACGACCATTGATCAAGAGAGATAGGTAAAAAGGTTCAATTTTCCCTCGATGCAAGGAAGTCAAGGAAACGTTTATGCGAGAAGTAGGAGGTGTGGGAAGAATTCATTTTGGGGAAATGAGGGGGAAGGATGGCAGCCTGGCTTTGGATATAATTATTTAATATTACAAGCTGCTCTAGTTTGGACTTAAGGTATTCAACCTTCAAACATCTGGATCTTAGTCTTTTTAGTGTGATTGATTATATCAGAATGTGACCAAAGGTTGCACTAATGAAGAAATGAGTCCTTCATTTCACGCGTTTGTGGAGTAGGATTACTAGTCTTTATGGAATTGGAGGAAGGCTCAATTAGAGGAGAAACAAGGGGAAAAGATTTTCTTTACAAGAGGTTTAGCATGAGTTTGAGTAGGAAAGGGGATTACCTCTTTTAGCGATCATTGGAGGTGGAGTTACCACAACCTTTTCCTTTAGTTTATCAGCAGCGACCTTTGCTTCTTTTCCTTGTGAGTGAGTGAAAACTACGTATTATTGTTTACTCGTGTACCCTTGGCTACCCTCTTCTTCATCAGATTCCACATCTTCAAATTCCATATACCCGATAGTAGAGTTTCCAGTTGGTTCACCGACATCTTGATCATATTCATCTTGCGACAAAGGTTCTTCATAATTTGGATCATCTTCTTCGATTTCAACAAAAGAACTAATTGGAGGGGCTTCAATTACTAACATTGGAGAAGTAGTATGTAAATGCATCCTTCGGGGGGAATTGTTGGGAGTGAAGTTCCTATCGTGGGATATGTCGTTAAGGAGTGGTAGACGATGTTTGAGCCAATTGATTCTTTAATGAGAGAAAGTCATTAGCCAATCTTCTGGAATGCTGGATTTGATGAGGTTGTCTGAGAAGAAGTTGAAGCCTTTGATTTTGATGGATCACGTCTTAACTCACCAGATATAAGAAGTTTGTCCTCTATCTGAATGGCCATAGCCTAGGTAAGGACCAAAGTGGGTATCTATTCCTATAAAAGTAAGAAACTTACTTTCAAACTCATGGCATTCAAGAAGAAACACTTTTGATTCTCTAATATTGACATCATGGTCAAGCGACACCATGGTTGATTAGCGAATTGAATCAGTGTGATAAAATCACACATGGTTTCATGGGATTCCTTCTTCATGTGAGTGATTCACGATACAGTAATGTGAATGTGTCTTCTGAAGGCTTGTATCTGTCTTCAAATGCAGTCCATAATGTGGCCCAGCTGGTAATGGATCCAGCTCGTAAATGTTGGAACTATTGTGATGCAGGATATTACAAGGTCTCAAGAAAGAGACGTAACTGATATGTCCTCATGAGTCATGTCTAGAATACTGCATGTCATAATAAACGTAACTATATGTGCATCTGTGATTTGAATTTCTGCTCCCATCAATTTTTGGGCAAATTCTTACGATTTCCACTGGGAAGTGAATGTATTAGATGCGACAGTGCTAGAGGACCCATGGTGTTTTTCCATGGTACAAGTAGATTAATTGCCATTTGAAAAGAGAGAAAAATAACACAATCTAGGAGTGTGGTTTTGCTTAGCAAATGGGCACTACAATTCGATGTTGAGGCACCTTGTGAAATCTAGCTCTTTCATGGAGGTGAAAACACTTCTTATTCATCAACCCATTAAGCTTAGTGATGCAAATTGTGCTGGAGTGATACTGAAATTTTTTCCTTTGAAGTAGATCAAAAATTGGATCAAATACTCTGCAAGCTCTTCTACCATGAGTAAATTGTTCACCCACCAATGTACCCATTTAAATCTGCAACACTTAAGAGCAGATTCACAACAATCTTTTTGTTTTTACATGCTGATTTTTTTATTTTTTATGACAAAAATCAGTAGTATGTACTTTTTAAATTTTCAAATTTTATCCTTTTTAAACAAAAACCAATTGTGGTTTTCTTACAAATATTAATAAGGATAAAAAGTGAGTTGATCTAGAAAGCTGATTTTTAGATCTTTGAACTGAATTTTGCAAGGTTTTTCAAAGTGATGAAAAACACTGTGCATTTTTCAATCATGGTGGAAAAAACACCCCACTTTCCATCAAATTGGAAAAATTAAACCCATATCCCCTTAACAAGTAGTTTATATAGAGTCAATTTTTACAACAATGAAGGAAAAGCATCGCATGTTGCGCCTATTGGAGAATGTGATCGTGTTTTTCAAAGTGCTGAAAAATACCGTGCATTTGTATCAACGTGGCTAAATACATGATCTGTTTGTCATCACTTCTGGGAAAAACTCAACCCTTCTTCACCTGACAGAGTTAAAATTTGCAATGTGGTATTCAATGTTTACAACAAGAAGGAAAAGTAGTGTGGGTTGCACATTTTGGAGAACGTGATCACTTTTTTCAAAGCGCTGAAAAACACCAAGAATGTTTCAATGTGGTGGAAAAATGTTGATTCGAAAAATTGTAGGTTAGGAAGGACATGGGTAAACAGACCAACAGTGTGCAGGGCATAGCTCCTCTTTGAGATAGCAAAGCGAAAATGGTTTATTGCTAATCTATCAAGCAGGAATCTATGTAAATCTATGCTATTCTAACTTCAGGGGGTTTGGGATCTCATCCTAGTAGAGGTAGTTAGCAACTAAAAATAGAAAGGGTAGGAAGGAAGGAATAAAGGAAGGATAAATCTGAAGGAAGAAAACAAATTAATTCCAAGATGGAAAGGTCGGAAGGTTTATGGTTTGGGCTGGTAGTAAACAAATCAAAAATTACTTGTATAAACCAATTAAAGCAATACTGATGAACAAATGACAATATTAGGAATGAATCTAGCAGAATAAAAACATAGATCTAACTTAAGAAAGATCTGATGCAAATAACACACATATGCAGCACAAAGTTTGAATACATGTATTAATATTTCTTGCGTTACAAGAAAGCACAAAGTCTTTCTCTCTTCACTTCTCTTTTCATACAAAAATGTCCACCTGGAATACAAGTATTATAGTATTTATAGAAGGAGAAGAGGAAAGAAGACATAAACAAACCAACCATTATTTACAAAATATCTTACAAGATGTTTCAAAAATATCTAAAAAGTCAAAAGTTGACTTTAGGAAAGTTTTTGGATGGCAACATCCCATGATGCAACATGGATGATGTCATCATAAATGTAAACATGTTTTTTTAAATATTTTCACAAAAAAGATCAAAGTGTACACAAGAGGAGAAACTACTCCTCATCATCTCTTTGCTTAAACTGAGTGTCTTGTTTCTGATCAGGAGAGTCGATGTGACACTGTGCTCGATATTCCATAAACTTGTTGATCATTACTTGAAGTTGATTATAATCTAGACCTTTGAAATGGTCTCCAATGACTTTGCAAGTTTATTTTTCATTCTTGAGATTTTTAGGTAACCTGGCGAACTCCTCACATGCATCGATCAAGAAGCCAATGAAATCGCAGCAGGCCAATAGGTTATTAATTAACTGTCGGTCGAAAGTGACCTCTGGTGCCAAACCTTGAGTGCCTATAGCTTTGAAGTGCTGAAATGTATCGTCTTCTCCCCTCAAGGTGTATGATTCACTGAGCATCCCTGGAGACATCTTTCTAAATGTCTACTTCATGTTATATCATGCATCCAGGGCTTCATCCTTGATTTTATCTATCTTCTCCAGGATATATTAAATTTGATCAACCCAATAATCTAATGCGAAAAGAGCTTTATTATGTGCTCGCGGGTGATTGATGACGTCGACCTTTAATAGGTTGTCAGTTGAGCAGTTAGCCATTGCTTGGAAGGTTTCATGTTGCAACCTGGCGTTATCCAACTCCTCGAAGAGGGATCCTTCTACTACTTGTGGCTCCTTATTTTCTTGATCTATATCTTGGTAGAGCACCGTGAATTTCTTAATCATTTCCTCATTATCTCTGAGGATTCACTCAATCTAGGATGATACTACCACACCTTGTTCACCAATCTTAGCATATTCATTTATTTTATCCTGACTGAGAACTTCGGTGGGTTTGGCGGCAGTCATAGGAGGAGCGTTTCCCATTCTCTGCAATGCTTGGAGGAGATGTTTGTTTTGTTCCTTGAGTATTCTCTTCTCCTCTTTTGCTTCTTGTAGCTTCTTGCAGAGAGAATCCATAGCAGACAAGGCTTCTCCTTGTAGGCTTTCAGATGAGGTTCCCATTGTGACTTCAGTCACTGTGAAGTTTGTGGGAGACAGATCCTTTTTTTCCTTGGTGGGATCCGGGTATGCAATCTCCATGACTATCTCCCCCGAAATGCTCTTAGAAAAGTGAGTTATAGCTTTTTGTTTCTTGGGTCCCTTCTTCGGAATGATGGAGAATTCCATGGGTGCAATGGGAACCTTTCTCTTATGCTGACCTAGATGGTCAGAAATCCAGCTAGGACTTATGGGAGTGGGAGTAAAGGGAATAGAAGAAGAAACGAGAGTGAAATGGGAAGCAATTGTAGAGGCTGCAGAGGAGAACGTTGAAACACTTGGTGGTGGAATCGACAAGGAATCCAATGCCCTGCTGCTTGTGGGGCTTGGAGTTACTACAGGAGAAGAAAAGTTCATGGAAATGGAAGGGATCTGTAATTGGATGGAGGGAATACTGGGCAAAAAATCGACGAGAGAGGAGAAGATGGAAGAGGTGGGAGATGGAAGGGAGGAAGGGAGAGAAGAAGACACATCCATAGGAATAGGTTCTTCAATGACAGGAGGAGGGGAAGGAGTGAAAGAAGGAATGGTGGGTACCTCAGCGGTTGTAGTTGTGACAAAATCCTGAGTGGATGTATCTATTGAAACTTCAGTTGTCTCTTCTTCTTTACCTGGAGACACCAGGTCGACCACTTGTTTCTCAGAAGTAGTATGAGGGCTTTGAGGAGCTTCTTCTTGTTTTCTTGATTCTCCCTCTTTGTCCTTTCCTTTTCCTTTCGGCACTTGGGCTGATCTTGAGGTGCTCTACCTGAAGGGGAAGTAGTGAAATCCACTCCAAGGTAGGTGAGACCATTCTGTTTGTACCAATGTTCGGTGCACTGCAATGTGGGCTTAACCCTTTCCTGAATGGTCTTAGACACTTTTGCTTTGTCAACATCTGCGAACGTCCAATCATCCCCATCTATGTCAAGGTAAACCTGATCAGTCTCTTGGAATCCCGATGGGACAATGGCTACGCCATAATGGACGATCTCCTCCAGAGCCGGCAGGGAGTGATCCTTTCACCTAATATCTATCTCATGTGTCATGTCGATCCAAATGTCCTCGATCTCAGGAGCATGGATGGGATCAATTTTCACCCTTGGGAGGCAACTTCGGCAGTCAATAGTCGGCTTTGTTGGGAAGTTATGCTTTAGATTCAACAACTCAAGCTTACCATACATCTCATGCACTTTGGCAAGTGTGGTGCAGGTGTATCGGCCAACTGTAAGGGGGAATGGAGTTCCTCCTTTCTTTCTCTTCATGCACTTCTTTTGGTAAGTGATTAGTTGCCTTGACAACTCCAAGAGGATCAGCTTGGGCCCTACATACCTCGGTAGCTTTGTTGGTTTTCCCTCGAAATTCACAGCTCTGAGGTATGTGAATGTGGGGAATTGTGTGAACAATGCTCCCCATTTCTTTGTGGCAGTAATCACACTTGGGCTGGTCCGACCGTGTCTCATATTCGGCCTCAGTAAGTAGATTACCTCATATAAAAATGCATCATTAATCTTGGATTACTGGGAGATGTTGGCCTCGATCTTTAGCTCTAGGTAGAATTCATATATTTTGACCTAGGGCCATACCCCATTTCGAGCCAAGCCTGCAAAATCTCTTGTTGATGTTGTAGCGTATACAATGTAGGAATTCATATAGAACTTCCTAGTTATTAGGACTTGTTGAAGCTGTTGGGAGATGGTGTCGCTGATGATTTCAGCCCAGCCAAAACACTGATCATGTGTATTCTTTCTCATGGTCTCTAGGTACCTCAGCATCCATTTGTGGAAATAATAGGCATCAGAGAGCCCAAATACTCTGTTCAGGAAGGTGATTGTATCACTCAATTCCTCATTGAAGTCACTACGGTGGATGGTCTGTGGCCATCTGCTCACTAGCTTCTTGTTTTTTAGATAAATTTTGTTCATCATTTGCATGCATTTATCCTCACTATCGTCCCAGACCTTCTTGCAATCTTCTAGACTTATGGTGACATATTACCTGTGATGAGGAATGCCCAGGGTCAGTTCAAAGTGACGGGATGTGAGGTCGATGATCATCTTTTGCTCCTTATCTTCGACACATCTAGTGTCCTTGTTGTAACACCGAGCAACCAACATAATAAATTCATTGTTTATAGCACTTACTAGCAGCCCAGCTGCAAAGTGCAATCCACTGCCCACCAACTTGTTCATCCACGGGCCACTACTTGCCTGGTTGATCCTTGCCCAAAATTCATCCATATCAATATCCCCCAGCTCAGATTCTTTGATGTCGAGGTCATTCTTTGCATATGAGACAGGCATCCTGACTTTCAAATATTTGTACTTCATCTCTTGTTCCGACTGCTTTGCTTTAGCTTTAGACTTTGTTGGTTTCTTACTTGATGAAGACATGTGTGAGCTCACGAATGGCTGTTGTTGTTCTGTAAGAAGGATCAAGGAGGTCCAACACAGAAGAGCCATGTCAATCATCATGTTATTCATAATAAAAGCTTTGAGAAATAAGAATGAGAAATTATAAGGCTTAGGGCATAAGGCGCAAATTCATAGCATGTTGTAGAAGCCTTGTATTGGTGGGGGCACTTTTGAAGATGTCAACATGAAAAAAGGTACGCCAGTGTTCATAGGAGAAAAGGTGCACCAAGGTTATAAAGGGTGCACTTTTTAGAGGTGTTGCGTGAAAAAATGCAGTGCCAAAGGGTTAAGCGTAGGGCGTGGGTTTACAACATACAACATGTCATGTTGACGTTAAGGGAAATGCGCTTGCACCTTAGGGAAAAACTTCTTTGACTGGGTGCTGAAAAATATTGTGTTGCATGGGTTTAGGTTGTTATAAGGTGTAACTTTGAGAGATCTTGCAAGAAGGTACAACGTGCCAAAGGAAAAATGCATGGCACGGTTTTGAAGAACTCAACATCTTTTGTTTATGTTGTGCAGATTGCACCTGATCCCCATGAAAGTTGCTAACTATTATTAAACTGGGCACGGGTTAGGGTCATGTTGCAAGAAAGGACAGTGCGCCAAGGCAGAATTTCAAAATATGTTGCAAGGAAGGACAGTGTGCTAAGATTTTAATCAATTTAACAGTTTAGATTATTTTCCTTCTTTCTCTTTCTTTCTTTTTGGATATCTCAGATGGTAAAGAGAGGGTTTGTTTTGGCAAGGCAATAGGAAGGAAAAGATGGCCTTCGGTTTCTTCAGAGGAAGGGGCCTTCCAAATTTGTAGATCTGGGAGGAGACGTAAAAGGGTTTTAGCTGGTTATAGATTCATAGGTTCCTCTTTTTTAGATTTGATCTTTTTATACAAGCCCTAAACCTAACACAACCAAAAACAAAAACCATAACAACAACAAGGATGGCAGAAGCCACTTACCCAGTTTTATAAAAGACGAAGGACAATGTTGGGGTCCACAAGCTCAAAAATTGGCACGCGAGGGTGACAAGGATAACTGAAAAGCACAGAGAAAACACTTTTTACAATTTTCAATTTGTGAAAATGACAAGTGTCGAGTGCCTATTTATAGAAAAATTGGCATTTATTATTTCACCAACTTTCTTTCGTGCACTTTTTAGAGTGTCAACACGGGTTAAAATGTGCCCTGGCGCAATTTTATTGGCATTGACATAATACTTTCAGCGCCTTAGCGCACATACTTGGCACATGTTTTATGATGTTGACATGGCATTTCCTGCACAAAAGGGCTTTCTAAGGGGCGCACATTTTGGTATGTCGACATGAGAATTCCTACGCCTATTTCAAAAAGGCGCACTTTTAAGAGTGTTGACACACCATTTCCTGCGCCGAGTTTAAAGAAGCTGAAAATGGCTAAGTTCTAAAAAACTTGATTTTCGAAGGGGAGTTTTAAGCCATTTTGAACGTGTTATCAGCCAATTTTGACTGCGCAAAATTGTCAAAAAAGACAATTAAATAATTAAAAATGAGAAAATTTTGAAAAGTATTACTTTGCATGGTTCATTGGACTCCTTGCGATCGTCTTATTTTTGTGATCGTTTCGGTCTTCGTTTCGTGATTTTCGGGCAAGAACTCTTCCCGCCAGGGTATAAAACGCATTAAAATACATTAAAATAATTAATTAATATTTAATTAATTAATTGCTCCTTGTTTGATTAAATTAATCACTTAAGGAGTATTTAATTAAATAAATACAAATTAAGATTCATCCGACAAGTTTTGGTGCCGGGGAAGTTAGCTTTTGTTTCCAACTGCCGGGTTGGCATCCCAAACCCGGATTTCCACTTTCCTGGCAATTTCCTTCAAATTTCCCGCACGCGGGTTTTCCTTTGCCAATTGCCAAATCATGGATTGGCAAACGGGCATAAAATTCCCCAATTTCCCACATGGGGAAATTGGACGGGGATTGCCAACCCATTTTGCCATTCCCGTTGGCAATTGCCCGTTACTTTTCCCATTTCCCCTAGCACTTAAGCCACTACCCGAGATGTGAGGAAGTTGAATTAATCCTCGTAACTTCT
Organism: Taxus chinensis; assembly: GCA_019776745.2. NCBI lineage: Eukaryota > Viridiplantae > Streptophyta > Pinopsida > Cupressales > Taxaceae > Taxus > Taxus chinensis. The sequence goes on along the minus strand of CM034156.1, from coordinate 631,503,941 downwards.
TCCATCCAACCCGGTAGAAAAATTTAGGGAAGCTTCTTTTTCTTCAGAAAGATATAATATTTTGTTTGACATTATGCAAGAGAAATACATGCGCATTGGTTGAAGGAAAAGGACAGCAAATTCTTTTGAATGTTAAAGGAAATTTCAAAGCCTAAGAGAGAGAAGAACTCAGGAAAGCTGAAGCAGTCTTTAAATAAAGAAAGAAAATAGAACAGTCTTCCAGCGAACAAGAACACACGCACCTGCTATACATCTGTTGCAGCGTTTGATGGAGCGCAGTCAAGCATTCGAGCACAGGCGCGAAGTTTAGGAAGCATACTGCACAGTGCGCGGGCGCAGGAAGCAAACATGAACAGCAGAGGAAAGAGCTTTCCACGCGCCAGGAAGAGAAGGCGCCAGAACACCAGAAGCTTTCCGTGCATGCAAAGGATGAGAACGCAGCCAAGCATTCGTGGTTTAAGGTGAAGTTTTAGGAAGCATACGGAACAGTGCGCGCCCAGCAATAAAACTCCACGCGCCCAGGGACAGGACGCACACAGTCTGGGGAATGTTGAATGTTATTCATCTTGTTCAATATTAGCACTATCACGGCGCACTGTTTAAGAAACTTGCTCCCTGAAAGCTACAGGCAATCCTACAATAATGCAAACAGTTTATCAAAGGCGACCCATACTGTAGAGAACATCATCGATTGATCCTGCGCCCAGATTATCAAAACTGTTTGCATTGCCTGTAACTTTTGAAGACGTAAATAAATAAATAAAAAAACGTAGCCCTACTGAACGCGTGGGCAAGTATGTTTTAAAAAATGAATTGTTTTTGCGACTTGTTATATTCTGCATTTTCATCGGCCTCAGAAAGAATGCGTAATATTGCGATGGATTGGAGTCATGCTATTCAAGGCTTCATATAAAAATTCCCCGAATCAGGAGATGAAGGTTATTACAGTGCAGAATGAAACGATTCATATTGCTCAGCATTTTATTTTTATTTTTCCCCCTGGAAATGAATTGAATGTGAAGGCCGACTTTGAAAATACCTATTGGCCGTTTCATGTACTGCAATAGGCAATATTTATACCCTTCCATTATGTACATCCAATCAGACAAAAAAAAAAGTATTCTTTTACCAAGTTCAGAGAAACTTGTTGATTGGAGCCGGGATTGCAGAATCCACTGCCAAAATACCGAGGGACTCAAAGCAAGAATCAGTCTTAAGGGTGTCTATCGACATGCTGAGGGCTTGAACCTGGGTCATCATCATGGCAGCATTAGGTCTTTTATGGTAATGGCATTTTCTCATCGTTTGAAAGGTACAATTGTGCTTATTATGGCAAAGCCAAAACATTCTTACTACAAGTGTTATATAATAAGGAAGAACCGTGAGCATTGTGGTAAAAAACCATTCTTTTCAAAAATGTCGGGTTAAGCGGTATTCAAGTGAGTTGAGCCAGAGAAGAACTCAGGGAGTTCGGTTCTGGAAAGAAGGTAAGACGACACGAAGGGCATGGATCGCCATGGGAGTTCGAATTCAAGTTGAAAAAAATGCATGAGCTCATAATCAAGCTAGGAGCGATATGATTGAAGGCTCATTCGTGAGTGAGTTGAGTCGTCTAAACACCTAAGTGAAGAAGGAGCACATCTCGAGAATTTCTCATTCCAGTCATCATTCGTCTTTGCATGATTGCCCTAATTCTTCAGGCCTAATCAACAACACAACACTATAATTCAAAGCATTGGTTCATGCGCAAGCACCTGTAATCTATCACACAATTTCTAGAGGTGGAACTCGTTGATGAAGTACCTCAAAATATACCAGCCCAACTTGTGGAAGTAGTCACAAACTTCTCAACCAAAAGTTGATGATCCGTTCTTTCACTGCCTACATTTGAAAGAATCACACAAATGGAAAATGGCGACAACATCTTTCTCACAACAAGAAGATCCAATTTCAGCAACACCCGAAGGTGATCCCCTTCAGCGTGATGAAGATCAATTCCCAACGAACACGAGAGAACCATGTACAATGAGGTACTTGGAGCCACCTGGCTACATGATACCCTGAAGAATTGAAAGAGGGGGTCATCAAGCCAATAGTGATAAACTTGGAAGCGATTGCGTAAATGTTAGAATCCATCACTCCAAAAAAAAGACCAAATACTACGCTAAGGTGTGTGTCAACGAATTCATAAATCACTTCGATGATTTTTCAACACCACTCGTTCACAATGGGGAAAAGGAGATGGATTTCCAAGACTCTGAAGTCTCACGAATTCTGCTCGGGAGATCAACACTTTGGGATGGTGACAAAGACAAAGGACATAACTCAGGCAGTGAATTGTAATTTTGGCTCTTGGAGATCTTCTCAATGGCGAAAGACCAGAAGCTGGATTCTGATAAACCAAGGTGGCGTAACGACTACGGTCTCGTGACAAATGAATAATTCACCATGGAAAGGTACTCTCTGAGCATGTGGAGAATGTGTGAATATGAATACGAATGAAGACAAATCTTCTCACACCAGGATATTGCTCAGATAAGGGTGGATGAATTGCTCAAGTTTCAAGCTCACACTCTTGTCATTTGGAGGATTGCAGAGCACAGTCAATGAGTTCATTCCCGTACGATCGGGATAGGCGGACTCTTGGCCCAATGGATAAGGCACTGATCCTAGGTGTCTTGATCTAGGTGGCACATTGCTGACTAGGATGTCTACGTGTGCATCCAAGTCATTTAAGTGGGGTCCACATGTACCCATTTTTTTATTTATGTATTTTTTCCTTAAATGACTTTTTTAACTTAAGTGGTTTCTATTTTTAGTCACTTTTTAAAAGTTGGTTGAAAAAGTCAAAGTCACTTAAGTGCCCTATTTAATGTGCATTTAAAACCCTAACTACTTTGTAACCAACTTTTGGGTTATAAAAGGAAGTGAGGGGCTCATTTGTAAGGGTGACTTTGAGAGAGGAGAAGAAAATACTTTTTTTGTGCAAGCTTTGTTTCAAGAAGAAACTTTGTGTTCTTTTGTGAAAAACATTTTGAGAGTTAATGAAAAGAACTTTGTGTCTCATTCATTTGTCTCTTGTAACATTTGATGTTCTTATGTTCATTAGATGTTAGGTGTTTGAATCTTGCATGCAAATATTATCTTTGATCTTATTGTCAACATTATTAATCAGTTGTTGTTCTAGTTCACAGTGATCAAGCTCTGATTATCTACTTGCTCATGTGTGTTCCCTTTTTACATGTTCTTGTTTGGCTAACTCAAACTCCGTTTTTATTTGTGTTGGTTATTCATTTTTTCTCTTCATGCAATATTAGGCTTTTTTTACCTAACTCTTGCATGTTCTTTTCAGTTCCATTCCATTCCTTTCCTTTTTCTTTCTTTCATTCATTCCATTCCTCATTTCTTTTTTTTCCATTGATGTTCCAAAACACCCCCCACATACAATTTTGAATGTCTGTTGCATGTCATTTTCATAAAAATGTAGAATGGGAACACATGGCTACTTAAGGATGTCATGTATATGCCTAAGTTGAGGCAGAACTTGATATCAGTAGGTTAGCTGGGTAGTGATGGCTGTACGGTCATTTTTATAGTGGATTCTTAGAAGGTTACCAAGGGAGATCTTATGGTTGCAAGAGGTAAGAAAACTAGTACTTTTTATTTAACCAGTGGTACTGATTATTGTAATTTAGTTACTGCAGATGGAGATGCAACTTTGTGGCACCAGATACTTAGTCATATGAGTCAAAAGGGCATGCAGATTACAAAGGACAGGTTACCCAAATTAAAGGAGTTAGATTTAGACTTCTGTGAGGACTGTGTTTATGGAATTCATAAGCAGGTGAGATTCCTCAAGGTTGGACCTACCAGGAAGGAGGGTAAGTTATATTTAATGCATACATATGTATGGGGGCCAACTAAGGTAAACTCTATTAGTGGTTCATGTTATTATGTCACTTTCATTGATGATGCAACTAGAAACGTTTGGGTATATTGTATTAGAAATAAATTTGATGTGTTTGAAACCTTCAAAATATGGAAAGCCTTGGTTGAGAATGAAACAGGTCTCAAGTTGAAATTTCTCAGGTCGGATAATGGAGGGGAGTATTGCAGCAATGAATTTCTTGACTACTGTTTGGTAAATGAGATCCGAAGGAAAAGAATGGTTCTAAATACTCCACAGGAAAATGGAGTGTCAGGGAGAATGAACAGGACAATCATAGAGTGTGCTAGGTGCATGAGGTTACATGTGGGGCTGCCACTCATGTTTTGGGTGGAAGCAGTGAGCACAACTATTTATCTGATTAACAGAGGACCCTCTATGGATTTGGATGGAGGTACACATGAGGAGGCTTGGTCTGGTAAGAAAATTGATTACTCATTTCTTAGATTATTTGGATGTGAGTTATTTTTTCACATTGATAAAGATGATAGAACCAAGTTAGAGGCTAAGTCTAAGAAATTCACCTTTGTTGGATATGGTGAGGATGACTTTGATTTCTGTGTTTGGAGTCTTAAGGACAAGAAAATATTTTGGTCTAGAGATATTGTCTTTAATGAAAAAGTCATGTATAAAGATCAGTTGCAAGAACAAAAAGAGGAATCAAAGAAATAATACATAGTGTTAGAGGACATTGTAGACAACAAGGTGTCCAAGGGGGCGGTTCAGGTGTAGCATGTTCCAGTATAGCTAGTTCAGGAACCTACTCATCAGGAACCCCAAACTCCTGAGGTGAGAAGGTCTTCTAGGGTAAGAAGGGAACCTAAACGATTTACTCTATCTTTGAATTATTTATTTCTCACTGACAGTGGAGAGCCAGAGTGCTTTGAGGAAGTAGTGCAGGTGGATGCCAGGAACAAGTGGGAGCAGGCCATGGATGAAGAGTATAGATCTCTTATGGAAAACTAGACTTGGGATCTGGTGGAGCTACTCGAGGGAAAGAGAGCATTACAAAACAAGTGGGTGTACAGAATCAAAGAGGAAGATGGAGGCAAGAAAAGATACAAATCTCAGTTGGTGGTCAAGGGATTTTCACAAAAAAAAGGTATAGACTTTGATGATTTTTTTTCTCCTGTTGTTAAAATGAATTCTATTAGAACTATTCTTGGTTTAGTAGTAGTAGAAGACCTGCACTTCGAGCAGTTGGATGTGAAGACTACATTCCTTCATGGTGAGCTGGAGGAGGAATTGTATATGCAGCAGCCACATGGTTATGAGGTCAAAGGTAAGGAGAGGTTAGTGTGAAAATTGAAGAAGAGCTTGTATGTCCTGAAACAAGCTCCATGACAGTGGTACAAAATTTTTGACATTTTTATGTAGGAGCAGGGTTACTCCAGGTGTCACTCAGACCATTACATGTACATCAAAAAGTTTCTTGATGGTAGTTATATTATTATGTGCATGTATGTGGATGATATGCTTGTTGTAGGCAAGAACATGTCGGAAATAAAGGTACTCAAGAAGCACCTAGGTGACTCCTTTGCTATGAAGGATTTGGGGGAAGAAAAACAAATCCTTGGTATGAGAATAAATTAGAATAGGAAAGAGAGGAAGCTAGTGTTATCTCAAGAGGAGCACATAAAGAAGGTCTTGGAGAGGTTTAGTATGCAGAATGCTAAACCGGTTGGTACCCCCTTTGGAAGGTCACTTTAAATTATCAAAGGAGTAGAGTCCCAAGACTAAGGAGGATAAAATCCAGATGTCCACAGTATCGTACTCATCAACGGTTAGTAGCTTGATGTATGCTAGGGTATGCACTAGGCCTGACATTGCTCATGCAGTGGGAGCAGTGAGTAGGTTTATGAGTGATCTAGGTAGAGAACACTGGCAGGTAGTGAAGTGGATCCTTCGGTATTTGAGAGGGACCATGGGAGCAACATTGTGTTTCGGTGGATCAAACACTACATTGCGTGGTTATGTAGATTCAAACATGGAAGGATATTTGGATAGCAGGAGGAGCATGATAGGTTATGTATTTATGGTTGGTGATATAGTGGTGAGTTGGATTTCATGGCTACAAAAGGTTATGGCTTTGTCAACCACAGAGGCTGAGTATATTGCTGCCACAGAGGCAAGCAAGGAGATGATTTGGCTACAACAGTTTCTTGATGATTTGGGTCATAAGCAGGAAGTTGGGAGACTACACAGTGATAGTTAGAGCACTATTCATTTAGCAAAGAACTCCGCTTTTCACTCTAGGATGAAGCACATTCAGCTGAGATATCATTTCATCAGGGCATATTTTGAAGAAGATAAGTTGAAGTTGGAAAAGATTCATACTAGTCAGAATCCTGTGGATATGATGACCAAGGAGGTCATAAGGGAGAATTTGAAGTTGTGTTCAACTTTGATTGGCCTTCATGGTTGATAATGAAGGGTTGAAAACTTTTCTCAGTAGGAATAGTCTCCAAGTGGGAGATTGTTGGGGTGTGGAGCCTATTTTTGGTCTTCTCAAATCAATATTGAAGTGTGGAGTTTGAATTAGGAAGATGAAAGGTCATGACAGTTTCTTTTCCAACCATTGGAACATGAAAGGTCATGACAGTTTCTTTTCCATCCGTGGGAAGATGAAATGTCATGACTTTAAAACTTCTAGGGTCGGATTTTGGACTTCTTAAAGGATTGTAATCCTATAAATAGAGATGTTAGGGTATCTTGAAGATATTTTGTGTTCAAGAGGTCTTGATTCTTAGTGATCAAGAGGTGATCAAGAGTGATCAAGGTTAAACAATTGGGTGTCAATTATGGTTTAGATGTGGTTTATCATCTTTGGAATTCTATTGTGAGTTCATAACTGAGAGAAGACTGTGAGACTTGTTTTACTCTTGTTGATGATAAAATATGAGAAAGTTCTTGGTGGATGTATCCCACATTGGGTGAACCACGTTAAATCTTGTCTTGTCTTCTTTTGTGTATTATTTATTTATGCTGTTATATTTCTGCATGTATACTTCTGCTATATAGTTTTCTACTGTTGTGATTTGAGGAATTGTTTCTGCATATTTGTTCTCTAATTCCTAACATTTATCCTTTAGAAGCTCTGTCCACATTTTCAATATGGTCCATTTTCAACATCTGTGAATTATGTTCTTTATGAATATAATTGATACAACACTTGGTACAAAGATAAAAAAGATAACATAGCCACAAAAGAAATCCTTGTGAGCTTGGTTACAGAAGACATTTGCTATGAACACTTTATAGTTTTTCATGTAATATACATCTAACATCAAATGGTTAACTTTCAAAAGGAAAGCATCTCTTGCATAATGGAACATGGAATGAAAATATTAAGCTGTCATTGAACATGAATTTATCTTGTTGCCAAGGTCACATTCCAATGAAATGTCAAATGAATCATATCCTTTTCTACAAATTCCAAATAGGTGAAGGCAACCTCAAGCTATACAATTCTGAGTGACTAATACAAGGACAATTCTGAGTGACTAATACAAGGACATCTTCACCTTGTGAGAAACAATATAAGATCCCTTTTGGTTTTGATTTGGTGAGGATTAGAACTCAAACATTAAGCTATGCTTCTTAGAATGTTTGGGTTAAAATTTAAATTGGTGATGTGAAGAGGCTTTCTTGTTCTCAAACGTTTCAATCTCATAAGCAAACCAAGCCTTATTCATTACCCAAAATCCTTCGATGGATATTAAACCTCTAAGAATCAGTTGTTAATTAGCACCACAAATATTTGGAATCAGATAAAAATCATTGGTAGGCTGAGAAAAACATGTTAGCTGGGTACCAGAGATCCATGAAATTTGGGATTTAAAGATCCAGGTACACAATAGGTAAAAATAGAGCTCATTATATTGATATTTCAATAAAATTTGAAATCGATATCATGACCTGAAATTTTAGGAATTCTATAAAACTTTGAGGAAAACGATGAGAAGAAAAATGAGATGAGTCTCAGTTAGAAAAATCCAAAGGAAATGAAGATGGAGAACTTAATATACTTCCGAGCTGTAGACGACATGCTTAGTGGCCGAATCCCGCCAGGTTTCGGGTTGCTGCAGAATTTTATGTTTGTGGACCTCTCGATGAATAATTTTAACACGGGTTTAACCGCCGATATTTCCAAACTGGCTACACTGTAATACATTAATGTCTCAGTTAATCCTCATCTCGACGGGTGCCTCCCAGAAAAATTACATGGGGCCCGCCGAGCCTGCATATTTTAACTCGGCCGCATATCTCCAATATCTCGGGAAGGCTTCCATCCTATCAAAGAATGAAAATTCACTTGTTCTCAAAATGGTGTTGCAAAGGAGATGTTATAGTTCCTTAAATGGGTCCAATGATCCGTGGGATATGTACCCTCTACCAGTCCAACTGAGGCTCTTAGGGGCATTTCTAAGTGACACAGAAATAGACCGATGGGATCCATTCATAATTTATGCCACAGTTTGCAATGCTTACCAGAAATAAACAAAATTCAATCTGTCACACAATATTTTGACATAGGATGATCCTTCAAGGCTTTGATAATGTTAATAGGTACTTTGTGAATTATTTTCCTTTATAGGAACTATCTCCTTAAACCATCTCATCGGTCGCGTTTTACTCTGACGGTTCCATGTATTTAGAAATATAAGTAGGCCAGTGTTTTTTATGCCACAATCCACTTGCTTTGAGGAGGGGTTCTATGTGTTGGCATGCTTCGGATTTCTCTTGCGACATTGTGAGTACTACTGCATCCCGTTTATAAGCCAATTTTTGAAGCCATATTGTATGCAACCTTACTTTGGGTACATGGGTGGCGCCATTAGATGCTTGCTAACTTTCTACAGAAACAGTGCATCTAGCAAACAATGTTTTCATGAGGAAAGTGTTACCAAGCATCATTAATCCCCTCACTGCTGTAGGGATACAATTTGAAAAAGTTGGACTTCAATCCTCTCTTAATGGGCACAACTGTTTATCTTACAATGCAGGACACCCCATAGAAAGGGGGGCTTGTTTTACATTAGGTAGAAAAAAGACCCCATATATGCATCTCAGAGCTACCACCCAAAGATTCAGCATAAGCTGACAGTTGGAGATAAAATTTACCTTTGAAAATGAGTTGGGTCCGTAGCCAAACGACCACCGCCTAGGATACAGATATTTTCTCCCAGGTGACATGGAGTGGAATTGCAGCGCTTAGTTTTGGAGGGTAGATGACAAGGGAGATGCTTCTCAGATCAACACAGTCTACGTGCTGCACAAGAGCATGGTGCCGAGGTGAGTATACAGGCATAACAGGACGCATCTCACCATTATGAACCGAGATTTTAGATGCATGCAATTCTATACAGCTGGCAAATACCTGCGCCCTTACAAACAACTGCATTCGAGGAGTGAAGTTTCAAAATAGCCATCTATTATCTCATTGCCTCTATTGGTGTATAATCAAGAGATCACTTATGGAAGGAGAGAATGTAGACCTCTCGTCCCCAAAACCTCTTTTGACTTCTGTAAGAATCAACAGGTTCAACTCATACTACAAGAACATTCTTCGATGTAGATTAGCCATTTAACGTGCCAGAATGGGAGTTTTGGAATATGGTATATACATACCCTTAAAAATGCATTCTGTCTACCATTTTCACCAAAGGAAATTCTATCAAGTGCTAAACTCAGGATCATTAGGCCACACTTTGCTTTTAGCATAATCTCACACACATGTACATAAATGGAGCTTTCATAATACAGCCGTTTAAATACTTCTATTCTCATTCTCAGTTAATGGGTCCAGCCTTGATACGTAAGTGGAGATAGCATCCTACAGCAATCAGAGATAAGTATGTATCCCTACAGTAAAACACTCATACGCTTCACCCCTAGGCTAGGCCTATCTCTCACGCAAGTTCGCACAATAGGGAAAAAGTATTTTATCACGTCACGTTGTCGTTAGTTTTGTCGCGTCGACACGTTATTGCAATCACATTCTGACATGGTTAAAGGTTTGAATCTCTTATGTATTATATGTTATCGAGTATCCACTCTAATATGGAGGTAACAACGTAATACGTTGTTTCCTGCACTTCCGTCAAATTTCCGTTTGAGGTTTTTTAACAAGGATACCGGCGCCATTTATATGTTTCATACGTGAGAAAAGTGCAGCAGGATGGTGGGGCACGATTGAAATAGGGCGCTTTTTCATGTCCCGGGTTCAAGCTTTCTCGGTTGGTCTTACACAGGACCTAGCACCCAGTCAAAGTTTTGTGCTTTAGGTTTCATGACGTTGGACTGCGAACCCACTAGTGATGGATAGGCTCATACGTTTACTATATACATATTGACTGATCCTGACATCTATATATGTTACTCACTAAAAGTGGCCTCTTTTGTATCTAAGTTGAATAGGATGCTCCTGCTTGGTCGCTGTATCTATTTTTCAATTGTGGGAAGATTCAAACATGAGAGATTGGGGGTAAATAAAAGGTATGTGGAGCAGACATGAACGTCCATCAAAGCTCTAAAGGACATCTGACATTTTCATCACCAAGCTTGCATCCCATCATGTGCATAAAATGGGAGATTAGAACATGACACATGCTAGCTTTCAATCTTTGGAAAAGGGATACATTCTCTACATACATTGCATGGAAGGATACTAGTTCATTTTTTCCATGCTCTTTCATCTATTTATTTCGAGTAGTTCATGTATTTATTAAGACAGAGATCAAGTGCACTTTCTTTCTATGGGCATCTTATGTGTCGGCAATATTTGTCTCTTTCACCCTTCAAAATAACTACGTGAAGATCCTCTGCTGTAGTCTATTTTCATCCAATTGCAATGATCAGCCTAGAGTCGAGCGTATATCTAGGTTCAGGTATAAGGAAACAAAATATTTCATCTTTCCTTGGAAAGGATTTCGAAAACCTTGAGGGTCAAATGCAGGTCAACAGGTGTTAAATTTATTTACCACTTCCCATCCTATGCTAAATAAAAAGATTTAAAATACAGGTGACGTCTAGACAGCTAGAGCTATGAAATTTTATCTTTTCTGACACCAAAAAACGTAGTTTCTAGAGATCTGTCAGGTCATAGGAGATAACATATGGAAGCCTACAAAAAGGGCACCCTGAACCCCATTCTAGGAACAAGATGAATTTACCCAACAGGGGTTAGAATTTATGGAGTGCGCTAAGTGACTAGAAGGGCCTTCACAATGGTGGTTGTGATAAGACTAAAAGGTTTTCCAAGAAAGTGTAAATCAGCCAAGTCATGTTATCCCTCTGGAGTGTCACACATGGTTGTTAGTATGTACTTTACCTATGGGTTCATGGAATTTACATGCTTGCAGGGTATGCGCAAAATGGATTATATAAGTGGAAACTGAATAAAAAACTTTTAACCATAATAAGAAACTTGTTAAATCAAATTATCCTTCAACGTTGGTCAAGAGCCATGGTGAAAATTGACTAGCTGATTTCTCCTAGCAAATCGTTCAATTCGAAAAAGGTACGGATTTTCCTTTTTCTCTTGATACTAAAGTTCCGCTTTACTTATCATTGTACCCATGCGACATAGAAATTAAATATTGTAGGGCCCTATTAGGAACCCTCATCAACTCTCATACCAATGAGTAAAACCTTACTTCATTGAGGAACTGTCAAACTCTAAAATCTACTAGTTCATGACCAAATCCAAAACAATATGTGCAATGAAATCGCACACACCAAAGGTATCTAAATTTGGTTCTTAACCTGAAACTCCTTGCATGACAATCCCTCCATAACACTGAGATTCACTAATAGGGGAAACCTTATTTTTATTGATGTTGTTTGATTACTTAACTATTGTCACGCTCATTGCATCCTCAACCATATATCTAATCCCACTAGAGCTTACCATTGTTTCTCTTTGGAGTGATCATGCCCCATCTACCTTTCCATATCCATATCCAAACACGATCGGTTTCAGCCTACGGTTGTAGACACCAAAATTAGGTCATACTCCCCTTGATCCCCATTAATTAAATTAATCATATCCTACCTATTCATATCCCCTAGTGTACATATTAATTAAATTAATTATCTTAATTAAATTAATTAATATCCTCACTTGACCACCTCACCCAGCCAACTCACCTAGCCACCTCACTCAATGACCCACTCAAACCTCAATAATGACCTAAGACCAAGTCTAAACCTATCCTAACCAACTAGGACTTAGTCTAAACCTATACTTTACTCCTAGTGACAAACATAAAAGGACTCCTACTTATCTTGCCATGATCTATCACTCAATACTTAGAAGAAGGTTAGAGATCATGCCAAAAACAACAACAATTTGGCTATTTTTGGCCAACCTAGATATTCCTTCCTTGACTGATGCCGGCTATATCTCAACAGACATCGGTCACCTAACCGTTGTTGGTTAGGTTAAATACATTTCCAAAAGCCTTTTTCTAGGTTGGTGATTCCATTCAGGATATCATTCTTCCAGAGACTTGGAGCACTCAAATTTCTTTAGCACTTAGGCAAAATAAGACACACAGGAGGACTACCAACATCGGTCACCATTCATCATCTTCTTCATGATAAAAAATTCACAACAGAGAGGCACAGAGGTTTGAACTACCGCGACATGATAATAATGGCTCTTATCTCTGGATCTTGGCCATCATTTTCCTCAGCACCTACGTTCTCCAATCTACTATCTAGTAAGTATTTAATATCACTACACTGAATCTCTAATTTCCTTGTGTAGATTTATTTATTAATCTTTGTAGTTTATTTCTCTCCACATCCATACACTTCCTTCCTTCCATCAATCCATCCCTTGATCATACCCAACGTTTTCACTCATTTTCACCCTCTCCTAATCATCTCTGAGTCTTCAAGACCATTTTACGACCCCCCACTCACCATTTCCAACCTATATGCAATCACAGGGGGTCTAGAAAACCAATTCTAAGAATTTTCTTCTAATTGCCCCAACCAACGTCGGTTGCTTTGCCTAACTGACATTGGTTAGCCAACCGACATCGGTTACTATGTCTGGCAATATAGCTCAGAATAATGAGCTAATACCCACTTCCTAATAGCCCATAACCATTTCTAATCCCTACCAAACCTTACCTAGAGCCTGTACCAGACCTGAAACCCAACACTAGCCAATCAACCCTCTCATTTTGACCTTAAACAACCTTTTGAATGACATTTCTTATTTTTTTGTAGAGATACCTAAATCATTTCAATTCCAATAGGATCTTTACTTCATGTATGATTTAACTAGCATTAATAAATTGTTATATGAAAGAGGATTGACATCCTGTTAAGGAATTATGACACTTCCCGGATCTAGCTTCCGCTAAAAAGTCCACTCATTTTTTTTTATCTATATTAGGTGGTATTGTTTTGTATCTACAGGTAGTTCGTCCTAGCCAAAAGGGAGTTCTCACATCTGTTCTGATCTAGAAGTCATCTACGTGTGCATTCGACCTCTTCGACCCATAAAATAGGTATTCCTCCTTGACCCTACTTATTATTTGTCTTCAATACATTTAGCGAAAATATGAGGTGAAACATTTTGGCATGCATGTTGGGACCCTCATTTGTGGGATTTGTTCTATTCATATAGGTTACATCTTGTGTGTTGCCTTCTAAATCGTTATTCACTAAATCTGCTTCTTTGGTAATCTACTCTTTCTTTCTAATTGTTCTAAATGAAACACTTCTTTTGTTGCATTTAAAAATAATTCTTCCTCTTTTCTTCCAAGTTTGCATTAGTGAAATTCATACTCTTTCCTATTCACTCTTTTTTTACATCAAATATCACACTTCGATTTGGGTGTTAAAAACACTTGCATTTCATACTTCTATGTTTTCTTTTTTAGCTCACATTAAAATTGATGGCAACCTATACGATGGAGGTCATGACCAGCTGATGGTTGACAAAATTGAATCATAGTGCACACTCTTCTCTTTATACCAAAATGCACAAAAATAAATTACACATCTTCTCAAATAACACCTTGCCTGGAAGAAGTTGTCAACGATCACATGATTAGAGGATTGACATAGTAGGTGCCCAACTGGTTTTTCTTTCCATTCATCATATCAGAGAAAATACCTCCTTTGCCAACAATTTACCTGAAACCATCTTTAGATATTGGATTTTCATAGGGTACCTTCTATCAAACCAAAAATTCTGTCCGATTCAAAAGTAAGTCTAAAATAGCATAAGCTAAAACATAAAATTCCCTAATAGGATTTAATGTTTCTTAACTTTTGCTTGATTTATGTTTTGATTTATGAGGTCGTGCTCTCCATTCTTTTCTTCCTTTCACACTCCACCATCATATTTGGTGTATTATGACTTTTTTTGAGTATGTTAGGGTCCATTATTACCATACTCAGGTTTCTAGGTTGATATTTTAGTTAATCTAAGTCATTAAAATCAACTTTCTCCATCTTTTCAAAATTCATAGTGACTGGCATCGGTCTAAGATCACGTCATCAGTTTCCTTATCTGACAGTCATCGATTTCCCTGAGCGGGTGTCGGTTACAGAAACTTTTTTGGTAATTTTACCAAGAACATTACTCACCACATTTTCTGTTCCTTCTGAGGTTCCTCAGATACATCATCATAACCCTGAATCTTTGAAATCACTGTTAAATCCAATTCTAATTTCATTTTTCATCAGTTATTGCACCCATTTGCAAAACTTTTGACTTTCCACAATGACCGGTGTTGGTCACCCTAACTGTCATTGGTTAATAGACTAACCAATTGTTCTCGGTTCCTATGTTTTAATTTTTTAATTAAAACAATGATCAATTTTACCTCCAAGAATCTATTTTTTTCCACTTATTCTATTTTTCTATGTCATTTACTAAGACCAGATTATCAGGTCTACATTGAATCACATGGTTTTGACTCGTAGCCAAGCCAACACACTTGTGTTCCACACTAGCCTTCAGCTGCTTCCGCCTAGCCCATTGCCACCTTCCATCTTGTCACCCATAGATCCCACTCAGCCCATTGTCATCAGTACTGGTGATGAGGAGTTTGTAAGACTCCTTGACCAAAACCACATTGCTTTAGAATACTATCTCGCCCATTCCTCCACTCGCGATGCATCAAGAAAATTGGTATATGGCATGTTTGTATCCATTCTTCCTGCCCTCACCCCCACTTCCGCATCAGCTACTACTAGCTCGGCCTTACCTTCTTCTACCTTACCACCTATGGTATCCCAACTAGACCCCACATCATCTATATCGACTGCACCTATGACATATGTTATAGATAAAAGTTTATCTCCATGGTAGTCAACCATTCCTTCATCAGCCACCTTAAGCATAGCCCATCTGCACCCGCCATCTTGTATATATCCTATTGCATCACAACCACCCATGGTGTCGTTAACCCATACTCACTTCCAGAACATCATCCTCTCTATCCCACAGTTTTTACCTAACTCCAATAACTACACAGGTAATTCGTTACATCCACCCCACCTACTTACAAATATTACCAACCATCCCGGCCTGTTTCATTTGTTTCCTATTCAGGATATTTGCCACCTACATGTATCCCCCCTCACAATTATCATACTTGACACCATCATATAATAGAATTCCATCCTCATCATACATTCATCATCAACCCCCTTATATTGCAGGGGTGCCCACCCATCACAAGCTACCAACGACCTTATTAAAATGATGATGAAAAAGATACATACATTGGAAGCATATGTCTCTAGATCATGTACCTCTTTAACATATGACGAAATATGCAATGAATCAATTCATCCTATCCATCCCCATTCATCCATATCTTACACATTGGGAAATTCCCAAATTTAACTGGTTCAACAGGCTCAAAGAAGACCCGCAGCAACACTTGTGGTCTTTTAAACATGGGTGTTACCTAATCGCTCATGATGACGCTTTACTCCTACGGACCTTCACAATGTCCTTGACATGACCCATACTGGATTGGTATAACATGGTTTACCTAGACATTCCATTTACTCATTTAACCAATTGGATCAATCCTTTCTAGACCATTTTTCGATCAATATCATCAAGAATTTCTAAACCATGAGTCTTACTTGTAACTGAAGACAGAAGACTTAGTTGGGTTTGAATAGGATCATAGATTGTCTTTGAGAACTTGGTGTAGCCTGGATCAAGAAACCAATATTCCAGTTGCCTGAAAATTATGCTTCATAGAGTCTTTTCACTAGTATCTTGTGCTACCTAACATCTCACCATGACATCAACAAGTACATAGTTTCCATACCTTTGTCGAAAGATGTATTACAACATGGATTATCGATAAAAAAATAGATTGATTTGTGCCAGTGAAGAGTTGATAATGAAATTGTGAAAGGAAAAATTCCACCTTTGGGATCCAATGGGGACCACTGGCTCTTAGCCAGAAAACCTATCCCATTATTTTTATTCAACATCATTTCATTTAAGTGGTTTGATTTGTAATGATTGGTTACAGTTTTAAAGAAGCCTTGTTCATCTCTTCCCATGGAGTCAATAAAAACCTACCATCATAGCCTTTCTCTCGTTCAAGATTTTTTGGTTCAAACAGGAGCAACGAAAATACACTCCAATTGGGGAGCCTATATTTTTAAATACTAGAAAAAATTCTTAAGGCCAAAGCCATTTCTCTTCCACCCATAAAACAACATACTAGTTTCGACCATGCTTGTCCTATGCTTGCATGGTTACAAGGAACATGACTATTGTTACTATCATCGCGTAAAAGGCCATGAGTGATGGTCAATTAGATAACCTTGAAGAACATTGTCCAAGAAATGTTAGATAATGGAGATCTTGTCCTGAACAACCTGAATGCATCGGCAAATAAAAAACTTACATATCTTCAAGAAACCAGTCCCTAATCATAACCCCATCATCTAACCAAAGTGGTGAAAATTCAACCAATGGGAAAGCAATTTCTGTGAAGTCTATGATGTTTTAGAAGTTATACCAAACATTCCTCAACTTCCTCCTATCCCCTCTATTGAGGAGATTCTAGTACGAGATGCTTTATCCGTGTGAAGAGCCTACCCTCATCTACTCCTTCACCCACAAAGGAGTCTCCGTCATCTCCCCCTTCACCCACGGAGGGTTCTAAAATTTTCTGTCGATGCAGTTTCACCACACCACCTCGCAACCTAATTAACAACCTGTTGTTGCTATAAATCCAGCAGCACCCCCTGGATGTTGATACAGATTTCTAGTTTGATCATACTAGTATCCAGTGTGATTGCACAACATTGAATCCTTTCCCCCAAGTGTGGGACTTGCAAAATGAGAAAGGAATCTCTAGTTTAGAGGTTAGTTCTATCATTTCCTTTGGTCAGATTTATCACTTACAAGTTGCAGAGGTCTATATTCCTAACCCTACCCTAAATTCCAAAGGAGACAGAGATAGAGAATGCAAAAAAGCTAAAACTAATGCTAATAGGTGATGCACCAAAGGAGTGGTGAGCATTTGTTTGCTTCTGGAGATTGACACCAGTCCATAAAAATGCAACAAATAATCTCATGCACAAACTGGATAATTGTAATGAAGGATCATAAATTGAAATAAACAACACAGGCAGAGGATAAAAACTAATCACATAGGCTGTATTGTTATTTTAATCATCAAAATCACTTGGATTTCAACACCTGAGAGGCAAAATAAAGTTGTAGCTCTTAGAATAAGGTCTGATATTCCACCAAAATCACTTCCAAGGTGAGAAAGGGGACCTGCAATACACAAAAAAATGTTCAACCCCTTTGAAAAATGAGCCAAATCTGGCTTTTACAATGCAAGGGACGAGCCCAGGAGAGAGAAATGTGGGAAAACGTGGAAGGGATTCAACCATTGACCAAAATGCCTCATCAAAAACAGACATGGGTGACCTGAATTTTGGCTCATTAAAATGAACTAACCATGCTGGGAGAGAATGCAAGCCACTTCTTGATTAAAATCGGTGGTTGAAACACCATTTCTGTTCAATGACCAGGGAGGTAGAAGCATTTTTTGATGTTCTCATCTCCAAAATCACACCAAAATACAAAATTGACCCTAGAATCTTGTAGAGAATTTCACCATCTTTCCATTGATACCAAAAGAATCATGAAAAACTAAGCTCTGGATCGAAAAATGCATGGTGATTTGAAGTTTTAGGGCAAAACAGGGCCAATTCGTGTCGCTTTGATATTTTTGGCCTAGGTGAACACGTGGCGAGTTCTGATTGGCTGCGGGCCTTCTAGGGGAAAATTTCCCACAAAAAAACTTTGCCGAGCCATAACTTGAAAAAATACATGGAGTTAGGAGCCAAACTTTACCTTTCTGGAAAGTGTGAGAAAGAGCTCTGGATCCAATGGTGCCATTTCTAGAAGGTTTTGAGTGCCTAAAAAAGAAAAATTTTGTGATTGAGGCACAAGAGATGGAAGAATGAGAGGAGTTAGCCACAAAAATGAGCAGGGGGCACATTTTGGATAACACAACCTTTGGTGTTAACTCTAGCTATCCTTGGGAGTATCATCTTTTCCTTCCTAGCCACCAAACCATGAAACTACCTCATCCCACCTACCATCTCCTCGTATCGGTAGGAGATCCTTTATAGTTGGGACCCACATAGCCCTGTAGGTGAAAATTGAGGAATCTAGTCTTCCAATACTCTACATGAAACTGCGTCTCGATATTTCCATTTCCTACAGACCGTATTAAGCCATCTTACACATTTCACTTTTTCATATACATATAATACATGGATTAGCTAAAAAAACAATGTCATCTCCTCTGTACAATAGCTGTTACTCTTGTACACGTGACCAACCGCTTGTATTACATCGATAATTCCCATACTTTGGGGATGCCTTCAGCTATCCTTTTCAACCCAAATGCAAATGTCACCTGTAGGATACCTCCATGATTTATCCGAAGGTATTTTAAGCAACCCAATCAATCATGACCATTGCCTGGAAATGACCTATTCTTCCTCACCCTCACCTACACCTAAACATTTACCAACAACCAAAGCCATTCCTATGCCTAATAACATACCTGCAACTACATCTTCCCCCATATCTAAACCCAATCATTACCTTGGGTGTCATGCTGACATCAAGCCTAGTCCATCCATTGATCAAATTGGATTTAGCCACATCTTCCCACACCCACCGCTAAAACCATTCCTCCACCTAAAAGGAAGACCCAACCTTCTAGGCCACATAGTCAATCCTCGCCATTAATAATGTCAATCTGGGTTGGTGTCTGAAGGCTGTATGCATTAAAAGAAGAAAATATTTGGAAAGAAACTCCTTTAAAACACAAACCAAACTTACATAAAATAAATCACACTTGCGGAAATTAAAAGGCACACTCTTACAGAACTAAAGTTTGCATGAAAGAAATCACGCTTGCATGAAATGAAATTTTCATGAAACAAACTTACACTTGTATGAATTAAAAGGAACACTGTCATAAATTGAAATTTATGAATTAGAAATAAACATAAGTGAATGAAACACCTACAAGTTTACAATAGACTGAATTTTCAGCAATACAAAGATAAAAGCAATCCAACAAAATGAATTACAAGACAAAATGAATAAACATAAACATAAATACACATATCCATATTCCTTGAAATGAGTGTCGAGCTCATTCCTTGGAAGAGGATTTAAATAATGCTTCTGAGATCTTAAAACTACAGAGTATTTGAGAGAAAAGAACAAATCTTTATTTCTTTGGAGAAAAGCATTACATATCTAAGTGTGGAAGGTTACATTTATAATTCATGCTTCCAACCAGCTCCTTATTTTGGGAGATACAATCTGATATTATCTTTATTCTAATCCTAACAACTAAAATCTCCATCTCCACAAAATATGGAGAAATATATAGTATTGGAGTCAAAGTCTTATCTCACTTATTTTAGGAAGATTTGCTCCCAAATCTTCTCCTTGCTTTTCGCTAACAACAATCATAATGATTTTATTAATATAAATTATTGGAAAGAGGATTTTCCTAAAAATATAATTTTAACTAAATATCTTTCTCATATTTTCCATTTGACTTTTCCTGTTTTTGATTATGGAATTTTTGACGCTTGTCAAATATGCTTTTTCCTCGGACTGGAGTTCGCTAAAAGTTAGATTTCTCTTGATTGGTAAAACCTATAGAAAATTTGAATGAGGTTCTATTTAAACACTATGTCTATGAACACAAAATTCTATTTCATATTTTTCCATTTGACTTTTCTGTTTCTATTTATGGAACTGTTAGTGCTCGTATGATAGAATGTTTCCTCGGATTGCAACTCACTAAAATTTAGATCTATCTTCATTGGTAAAACCTATAACAAATTTGAATGAGGTTTTTGTTAAACACATTTCTATGAACAAAAACCTCTCTCATATTTTTCCATTTGAATAATTTCTATTTTCTGTTTATGGAACTTTTAGCACTCATGTTTGATACAATTTTCCTTGGACTATAGCTCACTACAAGTTAGATATCTCTTCATTGGTAAAACTTGTAGCAAATATGAATGAGGTTGTTTTGTTAAATCACATTGCTATGAACAAAAACCTATCTTATATTTCCCATTGGAATCTCTTGAGTCTTTCACAAATCCCTTAAAAACTATGATTCTATCTGATGCAAGTTCAGGAACTAAAGCTGTCATTCCTTTTATGCAAGTTCCAGAACTAAGCCTGCGATGTTCCATGGAACTAAATCTTATTTGTCCACAAATTTAAAGTTCTAGAACTAACTGTTATTCAATTGATACTAAGTTCTAGAACTAAATTTGTGAGTTTTAGAGCTAAACTTGTAAAGAACTAACTCTGTGAGTTCCAGAACTAACTCTACAAGTTCCACAGCTAACTTAAAAGAACTATTACTTTTGCATGCAACCTCGGATTGAGATGATTCTTTATTTTTGAACTTGCATAATTTTTTGAGAATAATATGAATATGAAATCCAGATCTAATTTTAAATTTATTTTTCATAATCAATTCCAATTTTCCCAATACTAGCATTATCTTTCCTTCTATGGCATACATAAACAAGACTTTGCATCTTTTCCCAAATAATCAATAGGATTAGTCAAAAAAATAGATAACAAGAGATATTTATAAATAATGAACAAGATATATATCCTATATTATTTCTTAAGAAAACTATAAGTTCCTAGATTACATTTAAATCCACTTTCAAAGGTAACTTGGAAGGAAAAAATAATGGTAATTTATGGCCAATTTATGGCCTCATCATTGCTCACTACACCTTTGTCATTTTTCACCCCTTTCGTCTATCCTCAAACCTCATATGCTTACCTTGGTCAAGCAACCCCTTACCTAAGGCAAATAAAAAACACAACATCCCGCTTCTTCATCACAATTCTTTATTACACCGAACCTACCTACACAGTGTACACCTTCACCATCACCCACATATTTATTACCACCTATACCCCCACCACCAGCAATAGCCTCATCAATACACATGATATTTCCTTCTCTTCAACACATACCTCCCCCCTTGCCTCTTCCAAAAACCTTCACCGTGCCTCCTTTATCACCTTGGCTAACTCATCCTCTGCCACCATCCACTTTCCCTTCTACACATCACGTATGCTTCCTTCACCTTTACCTAGTAGGGTGCAACCAAAATTGAAAAACCCACTACCATCCAAAGAGGTAGCTAAGCCTACAACACACCTTCCATCACTAGTTCATCTACTATGCCTTTACCCAAGAAGGTACAACCTAAGCCTAAAATAGTACCACCTACCAAACTAGTGGTCAAACGTATCCCACCTCTAATTCCACCTCATGTAGCACCTCTCCCACCATGATCACCCACACTTCAACCTAAACCCACACTCAGTTCACACTGTGATCCATTGGCAGGATCTTACGTTATATTCTAGCCAGCCTTTTAGAGACCGTTGTCATCACATTACCGCGCTTAGACCTTATGAACCACTCAAACCCAAACCAAAAGGGTTTGATGAGAATAAAATTTTTGCCTATCATTGTGTGTTAGGACATGATGTAGAAAATTGTAAGGCTCTGAAAATCATTCTTCTCTAATTATGTCCTCCTGAAGAAAACTTTGATGAAAATTATCTTGTAGATGAGGACCCTATTTGACCCACATTAATCACCACATACCCTCAACCCTTACCTATTCAACAACTTGCATATCCACCTCCAAAACCTTTTGATCCACCTCCAAGATTCAAGATCAACATGGTCCGTATAGAGTGTTAGTCAAATCCCCGTCTAAATGTCAACGCATTGCTTTCTTTACACAACACCAGTATATGCCCTCATCCTTCTATTTCCCATCATGTCACTACACATATCATGACTCAGTTTATCCTTCACCCTATATAAATATGGTTAAACATTGCCACTTGTTCCCAAAAAGAAAAAGGAAAGGAGAAAGTAACCAGCCCATCCGCCAATCCTGTGCCCAATATACCATCCGCACCCACACCAAAAAATACCATTCGGGGACCCAGATATCCTATTTATGATGGTGTAACCCATTGTACAATCATAAAATAATTTCACCGATCATGTCTAAAAATTTCTTTGTACGACCTTGTCCAAAATTTTGAATCCCATCGACAGACCCTCATGGAGGTTCTGTAATCCATCGAGGTTTTACCTAATGACCTGACACCTGTGGCCTCCATTATCACCCCTCACCATGTGGGTTCTCTCAAAAATTCATCCCCTTCCTCTACACCTTCCACTACTCACCAAGTAGCCACCCTCAGTTTTTCTGACGAAGAGATTATACCTATCCAATCAGATGATCTTGATCCCTCCATTTTCATCTCCGTTTATATTGATAATATACATGTTTGATGCATTATGATTAATGCTAGTGCTAACATTAACATCATATGCTCCCATTCATATAACCAAATTCACATCCCTTCCAATTACATGCATAATAACATAGTTATGATGTGTTCATTCAATGATGCCATCATTTCTAACCTTGGCACCATCATTGTCCATGTTCGTGTAGGCCCCTGTTGATCAGGGGATCATTTTTGATATCAAAATCTCCCTAAACATCCCTAAATTTTTTTCAATGTAGAATATCATTTCAAGAGCTTTCTGATGACTATTTGAACGTCGAAAATGGAATTTGTATGTGCAAATGGTGTTTGGTCAAAGATTGGTCAATAGGTGGTCAACGTTGGCCAACAGAAAAATGAATGATTTTGAAATCATATAAAGTCAAAAACATTGCATAGATCTCACCCAACACCTTTCTGACGCATTTTAAATGGACCAAGTCCAAGTTTGTATGCGAAATTTATGACTAGTCAAAGTTCGGTCAATTAGTGGTCAACGAGCAGAGGACGTGCCAAGTGGATGAATAATATGGTGACACGTGGCATACCAAAAGATTTACATGTGGATTGGGGCAGATGGAATGTGGTTTTATGATTTACCCACGTAAAAAGGTTTAGAATCTTTTTATTAAAAAATAAATTAATTAAAAAAAACCATGCAAGGTTGGTCAAAGCCTTAAAAAAGGCTAAAGAATATTGATTTCCCACCATATGTGGGATAACCCATGTGAGAGAAAGGTGGGAAGTTTAAACTCATATATATGTGGGATGGGATTTTATCCCATTTAACAAATATCCACCTAATGTGGGACATTACCCACTTCTAAATGCATCCACCTCATGTGGAATTTGGTAAACCATGATTTAAGGATGATTATATGGGAATATAATCTCATCTACATGCTACGGTTAGGATTATAATAGCCTTAGGATAAATCATGTAGCATTATTTTAGGGCCCCATTTGGGTATAAACAGGGGACCCCTTGCATTGTAAAAAACACACCGGGACACCAACACTTATTATTTTTTAAGCTTAATTGTGGGTTTCGGGAGATATAGTAATAGGATAATTTTAATATAGTTGTGGGAACTATATTAAAATCCTAAAATTACTATAGGAAAATATTGTTTATTGGCCTATTATTTTTTAGGCAAATAGTAGAAGAAATATTTGTGATTGGGAGTGAATTATAAACTACTCCAATAGGCCCATTGAGCCACACCATATTTTTCACTTGTAAATCCTTTGATTGTCGACTCGGAGTGCCGAAGGACATCAGCGTTGATAGCGTCAGGGAAGGACAATCGAAGATTCGAAGGAGATTGTGCATTAGGAATGTGAAGAACATATTCGACTGGATCATCAGAAGTTCTTCAAAGAACTGGTGTACTGACTAGGCAAGTGGAAATTCCATTAGGTTTTTATTGTAAGAAAGTAACTATTGTAACTTACAAAATTTTGATCTAATGGAACGGTTTGACCATGAACCTGGAGACGTAGGCAATTGCCGAACTCCGTAATCAATCATGTGTGCAATTTTCATTACATATCTTGCATTATTTTTAAATTGATTACTTAAAAGGAGCAAACTTGTCGGCAAATAATTAAAGCCTATAAGGGTCCGAGATCAGGTAGATAATAATTTGATTATTTTCGGATCAAGTTGGTATCAGAGTTTGGTTTAGATCCAGGATTTGCTTTCAGTAAATCCTATTTAACAGTTCTGATTACCTTCAAGTTGGTTTAGCTCTTGTTCATTTCTAGTGTGTAAAAAAGTACAATATGCATAGGATCCCATGGGAAAGTCTGTCTAATATAGAGAAAGTGTATTAGGACCTTAAATCTTCTAATCAACAGATCCAATAATTGGGAGGGATACTCTCTCCTGCGATGATATGTATTACACTTTGGAAGAGGAGAATGCTCACTTGAAATGTTAGAGTAGGTATTTAACTCTTAGCTCATCCTAGGTAACCTTAATGTCAATTATCCCTGAATCTTAAGTGTGAAATATTTCTGTTTAGTTATTCAATCAAATATAGGAGAGCTTGAATCTAAGTTGATAAGTATTCATATGGTATTGCATAACCGATCAGCAATGAAATTAGGAATTAGTTCTTTGGAAGCCCTGTATCAATATGGTATTGATTATGCATCCTTGATGTTCTAATTCTCTGACATGAATGCTATGGTGGTACTAGTAAGATGGAGTAGGACTAGATTCTTTCCATCATCTATGGCTTCATTTCTATGACTCTTCTTGCAAAGCTAATGTTAGCTTGTTGATTCCATTACCTATTTTAAGCACAGGCCCTGTTAGGAATAACTTATCTAAACTATTAGTGAATATTATATGAGTTTCAAACATATTAATTAGCTACAAGATGGTAATGTAATAACAAGGAACAATAACAGTAACCCCATCATGGTGGAAGAACATAGATTGTAATGTAGATTACAGGTTTTTGTAATTATGAATACTGGGAAAAATATTTAATTTAGAGTGAGAATTTGCATTAGGTACAAGGCTAGATGTTGACATGAGTTTTGACTCCTGGAAATAGAGGACATCAATACTTTATATGTTTCATATATCAGTAGGATTTGGAAAGAATTCATCACAGAGAGAATAAAATTAGAGTCCACCTTTAAGGTTTTCCACTAAGCGTATCGTGATTAGTTTTTATTGTGCTAAACTGAACCAATTTCAATAATATTGGCTCTATTTGAAGTTACATTTACCTCATGCACAGCAATACACATGTCCTGGGGAGACATTACCCATTATCCTTTGAATGAATTTTCTATTATTTTCAACAGAAACACAAGTAGTAGGGATCATGATCTACTTCAAAAATCCCACGTTGGAATAGTTCTTGTCAGTTTAAGTGTCATTCTTGAGGCTGTTTACCTATTTTGAACTAGAATAGCTCAGATTAATCAAACTTGCTTGACGATGACCATGTGTCCTAACTGTGGAAATCATTCAATGGATTTGTTGCAATCAGTATCAGAACCTATACATGGTCTTTCTTAAAACCATATCAGATGTTGACATCTTCTCATATTAATATTCAAAAACGTAATGAGATTTGTTAAAAAGGATAGTTATTAGTAAACCATCCAATTTGACTACATGCTAGGCTGAAAGACTGAAGAGAACTGCAACCCATGTAAGATAGAGAAATATTTTTGAATTCATCTGCGGGTCTTAATTGTATCTGTCTGCACGTTTGCATATCGTAATCTTAGTCTGAAATTTGTGGTGAACAGTTAAACCATTGTTTTCTAACTAAGCACCCATTTTGGATAATAGTGGATAAATTGTCGAAAAGTAGAAGAAATTCTCATATTTTGCTTTGGTGTTGGTGAAGTCATCCGGAAGAGGATTCTTCTATGATAGGTTAACCAGACTTGAAAGTGTATTTGTCTCGTTGGTAAACTGAATTTGAAGCTTTATTTTTTCCTTGAACAACGTGTAGAGAACATTCCTCTAGGGGCATTGATCAATGTCATTGGTGATGCCAATAATTGCTGGACATCAATTTAAATTCTAAGGTGATCTTCCCATGATAACAATGTAAAATATTTTTCCAAAGGCGAAAATTACAATGTATCAAGTTTAATCATACCCAATAATTTTTTCACTTTTAGTACCATGGAACTACCCTTTCTTTATAGTCATACGCGATTCCATATTTAGGCTGTGCATTATTTGTAACCAACACCCAGACTATAGTCGTAAATCCAGCTTTAAAGATACAATTTTGCCCACTAAGGTAGCTGTGAATGAAGGTTACATTTGCATTAGCTGATAGTGGTCAGTGTAGGATCACATATACTTACCTTTATTGGCATATCGACGAGTCCTCAGTGTCACTAATTGTGTGGCCATAGTTATTTTCCATGGGTGATGTTACTTTCAATGTACTAATTTATTATCTAGTTGTTAGGACAAATAGTTCTTTCAATTGTATCTATGTATACTAATTCCTTGAATGTAACTCTAATGTAATGTCATAAATGTAGAGAAAATCACTACAGTTCTTTGAGACTAATTCATGGATCCATGAAAAGGTTTATGGGAGATGAAAATGATCTTACGAGGAGGACTAGATCTTGCGATGGATTCCTTGCCTACACATAAGGTTTGTTCCCTAAATCTGTAAAACCATTTCAGGTTGAGTTCCATAATAATCCCTTGATATAGCTATCATTTTTCATTGTCACAGGTTTGACATGCTCAAGTTATTTCTATGGAGCTTTCATACTGCAGATAAGATCATTGTAGGTTTGATTAAAATTTCAGACTAATTGGGTCAATGCTTGGTACAATATTACAATATTGTGACACTTGTATGGTATCAGAGTGTGGAAATTGAAATCTGTCAGTAGTGTTTTATGTAAATACAATTCTTTGAGTTGGTAACTCATGTAAATATTTGTGATTTTCCCCAATTTTTGTGAGCTACATGGGATTTAGCAAGGTTCGAGGAGATACTCCATTGGGGATTAGGAGAGATATGTGGGATGACCCTAAGTTGACGACCTAGTAAACTAAGGAGATCATACTCTATATAGGTAATCTCATTGTATTTTATCCCAATTGAATAAAATTTCTTGTTTATTGTCCAGTGCTATGCGTTTAGTGGTTTGTGCATCAAACTAAACCAACTTCAAGAGGCCCATGCTATTGTATTAGATTGAGTTCCATAATAATATTGCATATTGCTAACTGGGTTTTGCAGATTTTATGTGATTCTGACATATTGCTTGGCGGTGATCTTTTTTGATCGTGATGTTGATTAGCATCTATGTTACTTGACTTGAATTATTGGTTATCATATTCTTTTATGGTATTAGAGCAGGTAGATTGATATTGACTAAGGTTTATCGTTTCCTTGTTAACGGTTTTACGTTTTAAAATACAATTCTGCGGTATATTCATATGAACAATCTGCACACTACGTATTTTGTTGGCAGCGAAGGCATTTGTGACATAGTCCACAAATAGAGGCTTCCTTATGGATCTAGAAGGTAGCAAAACCCTAAGATGGCAATGTGAACTCGATCTTTCAATAGGCAGTCAGTTTTTTTTGTTGTGTAGAGAAACATACTGGATTCACCTCGGGATTACACACTACTACAATGAAATAGGAATTAGCCAACCTGGTCATATGGTATGGTCATATGAGGGCTTAAATCCTGTGATTCCGACTCAGTAGGTGCTTAACTCCAGCCCCCTTTCATTTAATTTGTGTGGTGAAGGAAAGAGCATTTTATTTTGGGTTTAAGCCATGACAACTAAAATAGGTGGTGTGAGTCATAATATTGAAAAGCCCTTGCAACATTTGATCAGTAACTCCGTTTTGAGTGCCATTTTTTCCCCACAAAGTTCTTGTTTTTTATTCTCTTTCCATTGGAAATATTTATTTTGAGAAACACACTATAATTATAAATGTCCATACTGTAACATGCTACTCATTATAAAGTGCCAAAATCTGAGGGGGCTCTTGTTGTATTGTTTGGGGGTCTTATTGCATTTTTCTTGGTTCTTGTATTTCTTTTGGTGATTTTTTGAGGATGGAATCTTTATCTACTTCTGATTAGATCATGTTGAGCCATTAACAACACATAATTACCACACATAGAAACCAAAAATGGAAATAATAATTAAGCGGAAAGGATTATGGGCTTTAACTTCTTCAGAACAACCAGTGTTCACTAGAGAATATGAGAAATTTCAGTACCAGTGTAAATTTGATGAGTGTATGGGTTTGATAGGAACTTATGTAAGTGAGAATCTTTTATTTCATTTGGAAAAATGTGACTCTCCTTTCAAAATATGGGAGAAATTGGAGGATTTATTTGGTAAGGTGGATCATATGAGAGCCATGCAACTTGACATTGAGATCACCTCTCTTAATCCTGAAGGATTTTCCAACAATTATAGACTATCTTACCAAGTTCAAGCATTTGTTGACACAGTTGAAGGGGAGTGGAAGAGATAAGAAAGATGAAGAGTGTGTTTACTTGATTCTATCCAAGTTGAGAGGACCATTCCAAATTTTTTCTTCTACCTTTTTCTTTAGCATGGATGCCTTAGGTGACACATTCAAAATGCCTAACTTAGAAACATTTTGTGAAAGAATTACTAGGGAAGAATCCAAATTGTCTCACCTTGAGTCTTCCACCTCTCAAAAGGCATTAGTTGCATCTAATCCTAAGGGCAAGGGAAAACCAAATAGTAAAAGCAAATCCACACCTTCTCCATCTCAAAATGATCCTAAACCCAAAGAAAACAACTCAAAACCCAAGGAGTCTTCTAAATCCAAGAATAAGTCAAGCCATTCATGCTCTTTTTGTGGGGGTAGTAATCATGAAGAAATATAGGTGTTATAAGTGAATGCAAGCCTTAGAGGATGCAGTCAAGAAACATAAAATTTCTATCTCCACTCCACCTCCTTCTAATCAACATGGAAAAACACTTAATGTTGTTGGAAGATCTCAGTCACCACTTGTAGACAAGTTGGGTTATAGATTCTGGTGCTTCTCATCACATGACTTCTTCCAAGGAGTCTTTTGTTTCTCTAGGTTTGAGTTCTACTTCCAAAATTGAGGTTGGAGATTCTTCCTTTCTTTCTGTTGAGGGAAAAGGTGATATACAACTTGATGGTGGAAATATCCAAGATGCACTATATGTTCCTAACATCACTACAAATTTGCTTTCTGTATATCAAATTTGTCATTCTGGTCAAGGAAAAATGGTGACTTTTACACCACATGGGGCAGAAGTAAGAACTTTGTTGGAGCCTTATTCACTTGTTTCTCAGGGTATTGTTGATCATAGTTCTAGACTATATCACTTTGAGGGTTTTGATGACACTTCTTCTATAGGGACATGATTGGTTTCTCATGCAAATTCAAAGAGTAAGCTTTGGCATGAAATATTTGGACATCTCAATTACAAATATTTGAAGGAGTTGAGCACTCATGGTATGGTAGATGGTCTTCCTAGAGTTTCTTTTCTTGAGGGAGTTTTTCATGGTTGTGCATTAGGGAAACAACACCAAGATCCTTTTCCTAAGAATTTTTCTAAGAGAGCTTCTTCACCACTTGAGCTTGTGCATAGTGACTTGATGGTTTTTCCTACCCCATCTTTCAATGGAGCTAAGTATGCACTTACATTTATTGATAATTTCTTGAGGCGTACTTGGGTTTATTTTCTCAAGTACAAAAGTGATGTTTTTTCACACTTCAAAGTCTTCAAGGCTTTGGTTGAGAAATAATCTTCTAGTAGCATAAAGAACCTTCACTACTGATAATGGGGGGGGAGTACTTCAGCAATGAGTTTTTTGAATTTTTGGAAACTCAAGGCATTATTCACCAGCATTTTGTTCCTCATACTCCACAACAAAATGGACTTAGCAGAAAGGAAGAATAGAACTTTGAAGGAAATGGCTAACTGTATGATGCATTCTAGAGATATACCTCCTATCTATTGGGTAGAAGCAATTAATTGTGCTAACAATATTCAGAATCACACACCACACAAAGTACTTGAGCATTTGACTCCAGAGGAAGTTTGGTCCAACACTAAGCCAGATGTCTCATTTTTTCGAGTCTTTGGGATCCATGCTTGGGCCTTTGTGCCAAAGAAGAAAAGGAAAGATTTGGATAAGAAGAGTAAACCCTTGATCTTTGTAGGGTATTGTGAGGACATGAGAGCTTATCGTCTTTTAGATCTTGATACACATGATGTTATTTTTCGAACACATGTTCAGTTTGATGAGCACTTCACTCCTCATGATTCTTCATCTTCTTCCATTCCTTCTTCTTCTTCATCTCATCTTGAGGATCCTTTCTTTGAGGAGATTGATGAGAAGGTTATAGATGCCATTGAGGATCTTATTCCCATTGATGTTGTCACTATGCCTAAGTGGGCTCGTACTATAGTTTCTGAGGTAACACCTTTCATAGAGGATCTTCCACCCACTAGGCATCATCACAAACATTCTAAATGGTTTTGGAATTTTGTGTTAGGTAATTTATGAGAATCCACAATCTTTTTCAAAGGCTCATGAGATACCGGAGTGGGATGATGCGATGGCAACTGAGTATTATTCTTTGATGAAGAATCATACTTGGGATTTAGTATCTCTTCCTAAAGGAAGAAAAATGGTAAGGTATAAGTGGGTATACCGAACCAAATATGCAATTGATGGGTCTATTGACAAGTATAAGGCTTGTTTTGTTACAAAAGGTTTTTCATAAGTCGAAGGTATTGATTACTCTGATACTTTTTCACCTGTTGCCAAGATGGATTATGTACGCCTTGTACTTGCTCTTGCTGCACCATATGGTTGATCCTGTATACTAGATGGACGTGAAGAGTGCCTTCTTACATGGAGATCTATAAGAGGAAATATACATGGAGTAATAGGACTGGATTTATTCAAGATTCTTCTCTTGTTGCTTGGATCCGATGTTCTCTCTACGGTCTCAAACAAGCCCCTTGGGATTGGTATGAGAAGATGGATTCTTTTCTTCTATCTATTGGTTTTTTTCATTGCCACTTCAATCATACAATGTATCTTCAGCATGTCGGTGAGGATATTGTGATACTTGTCTTGTATGTTGATGATATGTTACTTACTGGTAGCTCTTCTTCCCACATTCAGAGTATTCAGAGGGATCTTTCTACACAGTTTGACATGACAGATCTTGGGCTATTGCATTATTTCCTTGGTTTGCATATTTCTCAGATAGATTCAGGGATTCATTTGAGTTAGCAAAAGTACACCCATGATCTTCTTCAGTGATTTGATATGGCTAATTGCAAGCCAAGTCCATCTCCTTTTCAGTCTGGGGTTACTCTTACATCCACATGTACCACACCACTTTGTGATCCTACATTGTATAGGCAGTTGGTTGGAAGTCTCATGTACTTGACCCATACTTTCCCTGATACTTCATTTGCAATAGGGATTATATCTCAGTTTGCAAATTCTCCTCATAGTAGTCATTGGTAGGCTGCTAAAAGGATTTTGTGCTATTTACAGGGCACTTCCCACTTTGGCATACACTACACTAGGGGTTCTACTCAGTTGGTTGGGTATACAGATTTAGATTGGGAAGGTTCTATTGATGATAAGTGTTCTACTTCTGGCTATCTTTTCTGTCTTGGTTCTTCTCTAGTTGCTTGGGCATGTAAAAAGCAGCAGGTAATTGCACTTTCATCTTCAGAGGTAGAGTACAGGGCAGCAGTTACAGCGAGTTAGTAGATTCTTTGGCTTCGTCAATTATTGACAGAGTTTGGATTCCCATAGGATTCCCTGAATGTACTTTGGTGTGACAACAAAAGTGCAATTCACATTTCTCGCAACCCAGTTGAGCACCAGCGGACCAAGCATATCGACATACACATCCACTTCATTCGGCAGCACATTTAGGATGGAGTTATTTGCTTGGAGTAGCTTCTGACTCAATAGTAGGTTACAGACATCTTTACAAAGCCTTTTGCATCACCTCGCTACCTTGAGTTGCATGGAATTCTTGGGGTTTCAGAAGTTGTTCTCGGGGGGTGTTCGCGAGAACATCTTCCTTTCTTCTTCTTCTTCTTCTTCTTCTCTTTCCTTATAGCAGGATTCTTTCCTTCTTTTGGTTCAAGATTTCTTTATGGATATATTGTACATAAGTACCTCATCAGGCCTAGTTACCGGGACTCATACTATGGACATGCCACTTCTATTTTGGCCCCTAGCTTCACTTGAGGGGGGGTGTTAGAGTAGGTATTTACCTTAGCTCATGTTCACCTAGGTACATTATTTACCTTTATTGTATTTATCCTCACCCACTTATGTGTGTGGATATTTCTTTTTATTTATTTAGATATTAGGAGATATTATCTAGTTGTTAGGTATAGTTCTGTCCTTAATCTATGGGTATTGACTAGTTCTTTCCTAGATCTATGGTATTGACTAAATCATTGATGTCTAGTTCTCTCATAAATCTATGGACTTGAATAGTTATTTCCATGATTTATGGCTTGATCTACGACCTTGACTAGTTCTTAGATTGTCATTCCTTGCCTATATAAGCAAGGCCCATTCTCATTGTATTTCATTGAGTTCGATAATAATATATGATATTGCTTCTCATTTGTTTGCAAAGTTTTATGTAAAGTTATTATGGAAAATTACTTTCATCTTATTGATCGTGGTGTTTGATTAGCATCTGTGTTCTTGGCTTGGTACGATCTAGTTATCATTCCTTTCATATTCAAAGATATCTGCCCCCAGAGCACCTGGTGACTTTTTGCATATCTGATTCTAGGAATCGTGATCGTGATCATGAAAAGCACATGTGGCACTCAATGTTTGGATTTTTGGGGGGGGGGGGGAAAGGATCTGTTGTAAATGTTATAAATAGCACAAATTTATCATGCAAATGGTTGGAGTGTGAGGGGTTAGGACTAATTTTCCTAATAGAAAAAGGCTTGATAGAGTCCTTTTTTAGAAGCTGATCAAGAATCCTGTATATCATGTTTGTATTAAATTTGATCATGTCAAGGTGGTTATGAGTGTACAACCATCGACAAGCTCTGAGATTATTCTAGAAACTTTCCCCTACTGATAAATTTAATCAAACTTGAGTTATTCTGTGTGGATCTTATACAAATGTGTGGCTTTACTTTTGAATGTCTGTAAATAGTTGTTCTTGTTCCTGTTGCAATCTAGTGTCAAAATCTATCTCAATCACACAAGTCTCAATCCTTGTGATAGTTTAGTGGCATCTGCAATTTCATTTCTTAGAAGAGCTTTCATCTGGGAGTGAAATAAATGATTTAAATCACTTTTCTCTCATCTGTTGACAGAGATTGTCTGTAAGCCTCTAGGTGTACCTCAGGCATGATTGGGCTCAGATATTTGTGTTTTTTTGGGTCTTCCAACTCAATCCTTCGTGTTAGAATATTATAGGTTGTATGAAAAAATGATAATATGGGCCTCCATTGAAGCACATATTCTGGTTAAAGAAACATTTTAGATGCTATGTGGCATTCTGTTGGTTTAGTTTTCTATTTTGCAAAATTTCTCAAAGATTAGGATATAATCAAGTTTATCTTGCTTCACCTCACACCAAATTCACTCAAAAAAAACTAATCCTACCTATACTACCCCTGTTTGTCATGTGTGTATACAAATGCGCAAATTTTACTACCAAACATTGTAGAAACAATCAAGATTCCAAATGTCTTTTGTAGCCTGAACCTTGCCTAGAGAATATCTCCACTATCTAGAGTGACAACTCGCAAGAGTTAGATTTTGTTGCATTGATCATATTTTCTTCAAGATCTCCTTAACAACTTCATTAGGAAGGATATGTCCATCTCCTCCATAAACAACAATGTTACAAAAGGGTTATCTTACCTAAGTTGAAAGGCACAACCTAAAATAGTGAGGATAGATCAAATCCTCTTGAGAGTGCTATCCATTTCTCAACATCTGAGTTGATTAAGATCCAGTTAGATCCCATCCCCAGCTATAAA
Source organism: Taxus chinensis (assembly GCA_019776745.2). Lineage (NCBI taxonomy): Eukaryota > Viridiplantae > Streptophyta > Pinopsida > Cupressales > Taxaceae > Taxus > Taxus chinensis. The sequence continues at coordinate 631,469,522 of CM034156.1, read as the reverse complement.
ATGACTCATCATGATCTATTTGTCTCTAAGCTTCCTGCTAAGCCTATGATGCTACTCATCTTTTGAAGGAGAATCAATTTGGGTACCAACACGTTACTAGCGCCATTGTCGGGGTCCTAGTTTCTGTTACTGGGAACTAATCTGAGTTGTTGAGACAAATTTGTTTATCTGTTTCCTATTCATATCTATTTTCCCACCAACACCTTACTGGGTTCCATTGCCAGGGACAGGATTTCTGTTACTGGAACTAATCTGAGTTATAGGGACAATGTGTTGATCTGTTTCCTACTTGTATCTATTTGACCCATCAACACCTTACTGGTGTCGTTGTCGGGGACCTGATTTCTGTTACTGGGAACTATTCTGAGTTGCTGAGACATATTTGTTGATTTGTTTCCCATTTGTATCTATTTGGCCCATAAACACCTTATCAGTGCCGTTGCCAGGGAGACTACGATTGCAATTCATATTCAGACCATGGTAAACACTTCTTATATGCTTCAAGCACTATGTGAAATTCTTTCAGTTTCCACACATCGTGCACTAGCTTTCATTGATAAATTTGGGGTGAAGAAAAGTTAGATCTTTCCATTTCCAATTTCTAGTGTTGACATACATTTGGGTAGATCATATTTAGTGCATTTGCACAACTAAGATGGAAGTCCTTAGTGGCGACTCCTTGTTGATTTGATTCTTGATAAATACCAGTGTCTTAACCTCTGTCAAGTGAAATTTTTTGCTAACCTTTGCAAAGTTGGAAGGAAGGAGATATTTCTTTACTAGGGATCCTACTAGAACATTATTTCTAGAGCTGGGAAAAATAAAGTCAGAAGGAAGAAAATCCTGGAGAGTTTGTTGGAGATCAACAGACAAGGAAATGGATCTCCATTGATGAAAGTGATCATCCTATCATTGATAATGCAGTTCAAGTGCATCTGAATTAGGTAGCCTCTTGTGGAATTGAATTCTCCAACTAGAGAGGGGCCTTCATTTGAACTTGAAAAAGTTTACCTCTCATTCTTCCCCTATATTTTCAGAAGAATAAGGCCTTTAGGGGGTATCCATTTGAAATTTATACTCATGTGTTTCAAATACCCACTGCAATCACCAATTTATCACACCTCTAGGGTCACCTCCTCAAAACAACGTGACCTTGCCCCAAATAGACCTCCATTTGTTGTAAACAACCTTTGGTCCTATAAATTTTACAGGGATGGTTGGTTATCCAAATACAGTTTCACAAGATGTAAGGAATAAATTAAAAATTTCCAAGGAAACAACGCTATAATTGGTGATCAACATCTAAAGCTTTTTATCAATATGATGGAAGACTTGAGATTGAACATGAATATTTGTATATCAAACTATTATCCATACTTTGGTTGAAGATGCTAGGGATTGGTACAAAACTTTCCTAGATAATTCCATTGATCTTGGACAGAGATGAGCATGCATTAGATTGCAGTATGATTATAGGAACCAACCTTAGGTTTCTTTTGACAGAATTTGAAAAGATAAAAAAGAATCCTAATGAGTTAGTACATGATTTCCAACACAAGTTTAATAATACCTCGAGGAGATTCCTGTTAGGATATAGAGCCATGTGATGAATCATGTTTGATCAAATACTGAGATGATTTGATAAAATGCTACTTACTACTTGAGGGACAAAAACCCTACTAATTGAGGCAGGCATTCACCATGGCCTTGAAAATTGAGAATAACATCAAGGCAATTGGGAAGCCTCCAAAAGGGAGGGTGTAAAACTAATTAACCCAAAAAAAACCTTCAACAAGCAAGGCTACTGATTTGGAATAATTCGTGAAGAATTTCGCAGGGGGTTGTCAAAGAATTTCCTACAAAACTAGCCCAAGATAAGAAAGGAATTGGGAAAAGATCACAAGGTCAACACAAGCAACAAGGCCCAAGACAGGTTCACAAATCACCAAATAATCCAATGATAGAGGCAAGGGACCTGTTGGATTTGGAAATAGGAAGCCCCAAGGCAGGGAAAATAGATGGTGTCTGATCCTTTGGTTGTCAGAGATGTTGTTGTGGAGAAGACAATGCCATTGATTGGTGTGATAGATGTTTAATGCCCCATGCTCCGTATGAAGAAGAACAATAGGAAGAAGAAGAAGCTAGTGATGATAATGATGATGATGTTTGGATGAATGGGTTTACTCCACAAGCTCACAAAAGGGTGCAACTTCCACAAAAGTAATAAGTGCTAGAATTGCTGCTGCTTTTTGGGATTACATCCACCGGGTACCCATTGTTTCTCCCTCTCATATTTTAGAAATAGATATGGTACAAGCTTTGAATGGCCCAATAATGATTTTGAATATTTGAGGGCTTTAATGATAAATAAATATGATGGAGGAATCCCATTTGAGGAGGATAGACAGTTACTGATGAATGTTGTTGTTGCTCAAGAGAAGGAATATAACAAAAGAAGTAAGGCTGTCAAAGGGGCAGGGGCCTCAAGCCAATCCAAAAAACTCCCTAACTTTCAAAACATTGGTAAAGAGGCTCCTAAGAAATATGCATTGCCAAAAGCCTTGCAGTTCCAAAAAATCCCCCGCCTCATGCCTAAGCTGTCAAAAATTTGTTGTACCATCTAATGAAGTGTGTTAACCTCCCTTCCAATGTTGCCTTGCCAAAGTCTATCCCTTATGATATTGCCCAAGTATTGAGTTAGATCAAGATCTCAGTTCCATTTTTGAGTTGCTTAGGATTCCTGAGCATAAAAATGGGCTCTTGAGTATTTAGGGCTGCAAAGGAGAATACTACCCTAGGTAGAAACATAAACATTATGGAGAACTCCTCCAATCATTGAAGAAATAGAAGCACCACCAAAATCAGAAGAGCTGATGAACCACTTGAGGTTTATTTGGGAATTTCCTTGGTAGATTCCTCAACTGAATGTGGATCCATTCTTCACCACTTCGATTATTAAAGATAGATTACTCCACCAACACATTTTTGATTCAGGGGCATCATGCAATGGTCATGCCTCTGGAAGTGATGAACGAGGTGAATATCAAAGTAAGAGTAGCATATGGGAAGTGCACTACCATGGAATCCAAGAGAAGTTCTAGTAGTGGGATGTGTGAAGGGTTTGGTGGTGTAGCTTATTGATTATCTTGGTAGGAATTTGAAGCTTGATGTAGTTATTGTTGATTCCCAACCAAGTGGGGTATGTTTGTTATCTAGAAAGTGGGCTCACGTGTTAGGGGGAGTGTTCAAATGGATATGTCTTATGCCACCATCCCAATTGAGTGCAGCCTTGTTCAATTTGTATTGGAAAAAGCAGATGTTACACCTTATTGAGGATCCCATCAATGAATTTTATGAAGTTTGTACACAAGTGTTGATGCTGATAACTTTACAAGGATTTTCTAATGGGAAAGAGAACAAGATTTGAGTAATGCAAATGTCTGAACATGAAGGCTTTCCATAGACTTTACTGTTTGATGGTGAGCCTGCTCCAAATTTGGGAATGGTGCTGGTGTGGTTCTGATCTCCCTAGGCCAGGAAGGTTTTCCTTTTCCTTCAAACTCAAGTTTGAATGCACTAATAACATTGTTGAGTATGAGGCACTGTTGGTAGGTCTGAGGATTGCTTGGAAATATGTATTTAAAGACATCATTGTCAAGGGAGATTTAGAATTAATTATAAAGGACGTTAGAAAATTGTAGACCACAAAGAATCAATGAATAAAACACTGCAAGCATGAAGTTTGAGATTTCATTGAGATTGTTTGATTCATTCATAATTGTGCATCATGACAGGAAGTTCAATGATATGGAAGACATGCTTGCTATGTTGAGATCTCGGTTTTGATAATTTTGAAATGTCCCCATATTGTGAGCATGAGGTTGAGGTGTTAACACGGCCATCTGTACCTAACAATATTAAACATTTGTCGGTTTTTGATGATGATGCTCAGGTCAAGAGTTTCTGTAGAATAAAGGAGAGTTTGCTGATCAAAATATTGATGGGGAAGCCCATGGTTTACGTAGCAGGAGGGTTTAAAGAAGAACCTTGTTTTGAAGGCCATCATCCAACTGATGACTAACACTATTCCTGAGGAATGGTGCTTTGGATTCCACTTTGATAATGTTGCTCACATGCTTAACAGATACATGGAAGGGAAGCCTCAAGGGATATTAAAGAGAATGCCTGGCACAAAGGAGAAACAAGGAAATTCTTTTTTGGTGGTTAGTCCTCTCAGCGCGGCAGAGCAGCAGCCTATTACATCCAATTTCGCACAAACATATCAGGATTGCATGGCTGGACTTATTCTAAGCTGAAGGAATTATAGAGAGGAACCTATTTAACCTGAGGATTCCTTAGATTCAAATGCAAAAACCATTCAAGAAAGACACCTAGGCCAATCAATCGCTTTCATATCTTCAGGAGGTAACTGAAGAAAATAAGGGATGGAGGGATTATTCAACCCAAAGTATTCCTCATGGGTTACAAATCTACACAGTCAGAAAAGAAAAAATGGTGAATCAGGCTATGTTGGATTTCACCATTTGAATGGCATTCAATAAAGGATACTTATCCTTATCAAACATTGGAGGACATGCTACAAGCTGGTGACTGGTTCTGAGTTGCTTTCCACTTGATGGATTTTTTGGTTATAACACCCCTAGTGGGGAAAACACAATACAGAGAATTACACCCCACACTTACCACTCCTTGGGGGACTTATGTATCTGTAGATGCCCTTTGGTCTAATGAATGCTGGGAGAAACCTTTTTTAAAAGAGTAAGGATGTTGCCCCTTTGATGGCCACTCTGTTGGGTTGCTACTCATATTATGTCTAGACCCATTAGGCCATGATTTTCCTCTGATCTACGTGGTATGAAAACATGTTTATCTCTTCTATTGAGGATGTTCTATATCCTTTACCCATTTTGAAAGCCTTTGATTTGGTTACAAAATCCATTGTCAGCCATCCTTGGAAAAAAACTCTCCGAGTTGCCCCGTTTTTGCCCTAATTTCTTCAAAATCCAAGGGCTCTGCCATTTTTCTATTTTTCCTGGGACCATGGAAGCTCAGATGGTTAATATATTTTTGTAGCTTTGAAAATCCAGAATCCATGTTCGGAAAGATGCTCGAGGAACAACATTCACTTTTTTTTAAATAATTTTCATCGTAGCAAAACAACGGGGTCTGGGCGTGAATGGGGTTTATTTTTACGATATTCAGGACGGTTTTGAAAGGTTGTCTTTTCCATATCAAATTTTTTCCTCAGCATTCGAAGGGCTGGTGGGTAAAATGCTTTAACTTATCACTTTAGCTTTTTGCAAAAACGTAATTTGTCCCTTAGCTGCACTCATTCTGATTGATTCCTTTTGGTGCGTCATGGTTTCTTCTAATTCGATGGTGCACGATGGGTCTGTTTTTTAATTGTTATTTTTGGCTACTTTGGAAAAAGGTTTGACTCGGCCCATGGCTCGCCAAGCTCTGTTGGAGGGAAATTGAACAGGCATGGGAAAGTCTCACTTTGACCCATACGGAGGGACAAGTGGCGACAAAAGGTGCAGGGCAGTGGGCCTTCGGAGGTAAGTGGATGTTTTCCCCTTTGGAAAAATGAGAGTAAGAGTAAAATCTAAAATGTAGAGTGGCCCCAACCAATCATTCTGGAAAAGCCTTAAGGTTTTTGAAGTTAGCCATACTGACACGTGGCCAAGCCCGAGATTGTTTCAAGGTTCAACTTTTGGGGATCATATCAAGATGTGCCATTTGTGAAAGGTGGCAGTTAAAAATTAACAAGGGTGGGGAGCGGACCATGAAGGAACATTGGATGATTTTCGCCTCCTTACTCATCAAAGGAGTAAAATTTCAAAATGGCCTAAATCCCAAGAAAAGAAAGGTCAAGGTAGAAAAAGCACAAGGAAGCGAGGGAGGAGGGGAAGCGGCCCATCGCGGTCCCTTGGATTTTTTCCTCTTTCAGTCAAAAGGAGTAATTAAAACCTTCAAAATGTCTCAAGCCAATAAGGGAAAAGTTTTAAAGCTTCTCTAGTCCATGGTGGAGGTGCGATTTCCTGGGGAACTTTGGCCAATTTTCCTTTTGGCGAGGCCCAGGGTTTTTTTTAAAGTGAAATAAAAGTGAAAAGGAAGCAACGGTTCCAGGGACCCACATTGGATAGGGGGCAGGCCCATTTTTCAAGAGCGGCCGTTGCGGGGCAGGAAAATTTGGAAAATATTCGATTTTCAAACGGAGTGAAATGGCATAATTGGGCCATGGTTCCACTGGAACCCCACCTTAGGAACGGGTCAGGGTCCTTTCCCAAGGCGGAGGTGCAGCGCACCCCTGGGCCTTTTTTTCCCTTTTTCAACAGGTGTAAAAATTTCAAGGAAACCTACGAGCCTATTTTTTTCGTTAAATAAATCTTCCACGTGGATGACCCAAATCAAAGTAAAATATAACAGAACCTGTGAGTCTGCTCCTGCTTTTCCCCCCCCCTTTTTCCTAAAACACTCCTGGACGTGTGAGTCCTTCATGATTTTCTTGGGGTTGCCCGACACGCCGAACCGAGCCGAGGGCGGAGTTCATTTTGATTCTTTCTGCTTGGTGGGGCGCGCTCTTTGCCCCCCCCTTCCCCTGTGAGATATCGGGATGCGATCTAAGGTCCATTTTCTTCTTCCTGCGCCTGGCCACGCCGCAGCTTGCTTCGCTTCGGGGTCACCGGGTTGGCGTGCTTGCGGCGGCGGGTTTCTCCCGATGCGGCGTTGAATGCTGAGATTTTTAAGCGGTCTTCCCAGAGCACTAAACAAATGTTTAACAACATTGGACTCTGGGCATCGTGATCGCGATCATCGTGCGCCTGGTCCCTTCAACTTTTTTGTCTTTGGGGCGCCGGGGCTTGTTTGCCCTTTTCTCATTTTCTCACGGGTCCAACATTATAGTGTACCAGGGTTGGAGCCTGGGAGTGTTAGAGGTTCTGAAGCCCCGCCCCTTCCACGCGGCCAAATGGGACAAATCATGTCTCTTGAGAATC